>SKCR01039299.1:0-61763 GCA_019454045.1 Zanthoxylum bungeanum | reverse complement strand
TTTTCAACAAATTGATCCAATCATCCTCAATTAAACATACTTTAAGCATTCTAAATCATCCAATTTCATTAAACATGCTCAAAATCAAGTTTACCCAAATTAAAGTTTTGGCCAACATTAAGCAAATTGGGGAAAAATTAATCCAATTAATTTTCATCAAATTGATTACATATAACTCTAAGTTATCCATATACAAGCATTCTTAAACAAACAATTTGTCAAAATCATGCTTAAATCAAAAAGCCCCAAAATTTTGCTCAAGAACCCTAAATTCGTTTTATGCAACCAATAGCTCAAGATACCATTGTTGAGTTTCAATCAAGTCCCAAGAATCATCAATCATGCATAAAACGAGTTGAATACAACCAAGGAGTAAGGCGGAAATACATACTCACATTGATGGGTTGATGCTAGGAAGAACAAGATGCGTTTTCCTCCTTGTTGGTGCTCGGTTTAGCCTCCAAAACAGCAGGGGCTGCTCGGTTTTGGTCTCTTTGCGTCTCAAGAATCGGCCATGGGTGGTCTCATGGAAGCTCCAAGCTTCAAGCTCCAAATTGATTCAAAGCTCATGAATTCGTTTCCCTATCACCTATGTATAACCCAAGGTGTGCTAGCACTTCTTCATCTTCCTTGCTTCTCCTTTAACTTCGGTCATAACCGGAAATTTTAGGGAAGAAAAACGGTTTCAAAAACCGTGAAGGAGAAGAGGAGGGAAAGAGATGGAGAGAAAATGCGTAAGAAAGAGAGAGAGAAAGAAAAGTGTAATTAGGTTTATATATTTTTAATTTCCAAAATTAATAATAATAATAATACCTTTTACCACTTTTTATTTCTATTAAAACAATTCCTTTTACTTTTCAAAAAGCAAAGTTTGATCTGCAACTGACACATTTCATAAATGAAATATGCAGTTATCAACAAGCATCTTCAAAAATGGATTTACCATGGCAAACAGGTAAAAGGTTGAACCGTTATTAACACAATGTTGATAACGATACCTTTCCGTCAAAAGCCCAGCTTTGTACGTTGGTATGTTGCCTTCCATGTATGTCTTCCTTGAAGACGTTTAATGTACCAATAGGCACAATGCCTTGTGGTACAACAACTAGTATCCAAAATAGTTGTTATACATGGAATCCATTTCGGACTCATGGCACTTTGCCATAACAGGGAGTCGATACCTCGTATCACTTCCTCTAAACGTAGTCAGATGGTACACCACCATAAGATTGACACTTTATGGGGTGAGATCAGAAAAACCCATACCCTAGGTTGTTTTCTGACTCTATCCGATCTACTAGTTTCTTGTGTATGAAGATAATGGTATAGATTATCATAGATGAACTGTTTGTGTTCCATTAAGGACTTCGTGCCTTGATCAGTATTACTCCGATTTTCATCGAGTATCACTATCCTCCCACTGACCACTGCATATCGGTATTCCTCTCAGGAAAAACCGCATGGTGAGCAACAATCACATTGTTCTCATGTGAGATTTATAAGTACTATACTTATGGTTTCCCTTAGGATAACCTATATTGGCACTTATCCAATTTGGGTCCTTAGTTTGGTATCATCCAAACGTTATGCCTGGCATACCCAAATTATCAGGAATGAGAAAACCTCGTTTCTTCCTGTTCATATCCTATATGACATCTGTCAAACAGATTTATATGGAACCTTATTCTAATAAGTTATTGCACTGTTAAAACTTATCCGTTGAAGGAAATGGTAGCTCAGAGGACTAATGATTAGCCTTATAATGTCTAACATAATTCGGTTAATCCATTCGGACACACCTTCACTTTGACGTGTTCCAGGAGGAGTCCTCATTTGAAAGAATACTATACTCTTTCAAGTATATAAGAAAACTTATTGCTTAAGTATTTTCATTACGGTCTTACCGTGACAGTTTAATACTATAGCCGATCTGTTTGTCTATTTCGTGTCGAAACTCTAAAGTTTCTGATTTGTGTTATTCAAAGAAACCACATAATCACAACGTGATGCTACATCCGTCAAGGTCACGAAATATTCATGTTCACATCTAGCCTAGCTAGATATGGGCCCACTTACTTCACCATGAATAGGGCTAACAGATCGGTGGCCCTTTTACTATTACCAAGTAATAGTATTTTTAGGTACTTTACCTAATAAACTAGATTCGCAGACCTTATTTGAATAGTCAAATCAGTCCTAGTACCCACTCTTCAAAAGTGTGGATATACGAGTCAAATTAAATTGTGTCCTAGACAACAATGCCACAAATAAGTCTCTATTGATCAAATCAATTTGAGCTATTTATTTGTCATTTTATATGTTTGAGATTTTATTTATATTCAAAATATAAATTTGTTATTTACATCTAATGTATTTATCTCAGTATCATCTTTATATAATAAAACACTTAGTGTTCTATAATATAAAGGGTTTATCCGCAACAGATAAACACTGATATAGAGATAATGTCTCTAGTCAACTAGTTACATTATAACAGTTCCTAATTTAAGTATATACCCAAAGGGTAGTTCCTAAACTTAGGTAATCTACGGTCGAAAAGCGACTTTCGTCCCGTTTCCGATTCGCAGAGAAATCTCGGCTTGAAGTCAGTATCCTGCTCAAGCAGATTCTGAACATCAATACATATATTTTATGTACCATACTAAGTATTTAAATCTAATTCAATACTAGTTGTGAACATAACTAAGACAAACATTTTTAAAGTCAGAGTCTTGCCCTTTCTTTAATTCCTTCGTGTCTGCCATATCCAAATGGTAATCACTTGGGATATGTCAAATATCCTTTTCAATATTTCAGAAACCTTAGGCAAGCCTTGGGTTTTAGAATATCGAAGCGATGTGCACCTCGTGCTACATGCCCAATGCAAACTTTGACTTTATCTCCTCTAGAATAGTCAATTAATTCTCCAAGAATATAAATTGCAATTTTAATACTTCTTAAATCTAAAATTAGATTTATGACAAGTATATTAAATTAAGCATTAAAGTCATCATCACATAAATCTCCAAAGATTTTATGCTCTACTTATTTTGCTTAATTTGGGCTTAAGGTATAATAAATTATTTTATCAAATAAAGTAACCTATTATTTATTCCCAATTTGAAAATAATTATTTAAAATATTTTAATCCCAGATTATATTTTAAATATCCAACTTTCATTTATCTTGATTACAATAGTCCAACTATTAATCAAAGATTAGTGGTACTATATATATTATAATGATTATAATAGTCCAACTATATAATCAAATATATCCAAATTAATTAACCTCAATTACATTAATTACTATAATCCACTTATAAAATCAACTGTAAACTGAAATTAATTAATTCCAATATATTGATTAATATAATCCAATTATATATAATCAAGTATAATACAGTCCAACTGTTATTAAAACAACAATTTAAATATTAGTCCAACTAACATTAATATTACGACGAAATAATTTAAATGTAGCGCGTATGGCGAGTAATTGAACGAGTATTGCAAATTCAATTCTTGCCTCCCACTATTTTTTCGTCGAGCCTCTAACCCTCTGTCGAGTACTCGGGAAACCGTGTTTCCTAGTGGGCTAGGATCCCGTTAAATATCACACAATCTTGACTTTAGCCAACAAATTGTATGATAATTAACTAGTAGATCTCGAAGATCAATTGGATCTCATCCAACTCCTAGATCCAGTAGGTGGACATCCAAGTCCCAACCATATATCTTATATATGCTTATACATCGAATGTATACCCTAACCTTTTCCTCTGAATCAACTAGGCATTGCTTGGGCACAAACAAACCTAGTGATCCCAGTCAAGCGCGGACCCATTGACATGGAGCTTCGTAATCAATGTCAATGGACAAGAGTGGTCTTGACTTTGGCCAAAAACCACAACTTGGACACGGACAACGATATGGAACAAAGCCTCGTGATAAAAACACATCTTCGATGGACAAGGGCTTGACTTTGGCCAACAACCCCTGCCAATCTCAGATCCTTGAGTAAGAATCACTCAATGGAAGGAAAAACGCATGATATTTTATGAGGGTTTTCGCGTGCAATTGGCTACCAATTTATATCTTTGTTAAGGTCTCATCATCATACCCCTTAAGCAGCATTCTAAACACATAATAAAAACGAGTATGAAAATAAAATAATAATGATATGCGGATGGATACTTTACATTGATCCTAGATCAAATCTCTCATTTCTCTCTCCAAGCTAGCACATGTATTTACTTCTACCCGTTACACTACACTTCTAAAGAAACCTCATTACATTGAGGGGAATAAGTGAGAAGAGAATACAAAAAAATAGGAGATAAGGCTGGACTCGCAGGTCCAATTAATAAATCAAATTTATACAACAATTTCTAAAATTGCCCCACCCTTCTAATATCCATCCGATATACATTATTCAAACATCACAACAACAGTATTCATACAAGCATGTTATCAATCAATCTAATCAAATTAATTAATCTTGATAATTAGTGATCATCCAATGTTCAAACAAAGATTTGATTTTGTTCGAGTCAAACTCTATTGCGAACACGTACTCAAAGTATGATTTCTACGACGAATTATTAATTACATATTAAATCCAATTTAATACGCATTTAATTCTAATTCATTATTTAATTCCAAATTAAATATTACACTTTATAAAATAAACCTTTACGACTTAAATTCCAAATTTAATCGTTACGGGTCTCAAAGCCCGATTAATATCCAATATTAATTTAATTAAAGTCCAATGGGCTTTTAATTAATTTCTTGAGGCGTGGACTTTTGGTCAACTCGGGTCAAACCCGCAACCAAAGTCCAATCCGCGAGTTACCCCACAAGCCCATAAATTAATTTAGGCCCATTAGGCCCAATTAAACGTTAAAGGTTCATTAGTCGCATTTGGGCCTTTTGGAAGCGGTTTTGGGCCTAATTGGATCCAACCAATTTTGTACAACAAAGTCCAATAAACCCAATAACAACTTTAAAAGCCCAAATCCAATTTTAAGCCCAATAATTTAATTTCATTCAAAAATTCCAAATTTTCCAATTAAATTACCTAAAGTGTATAGCATTATTAATTACCCAAATCAAAGTTTCCAAAACATGAAATTTGTCCAATTAATCATGCTTAACATCAATTAATCATGTCCAACATAATTTGATCAAAATCAAACCCAATTAATACATGCTAAAGTCTCGGCCATAAGGGGAAAAATGCCCAAATCAAATTCAATCCAATTGAACCCAATCAAACATAAATTCAACATCCCCAAATGATTTCTAAGTCATCCAATGAACAAAAAATCAAAAATCCAAGACATTAGGGAGCTTGCCAAATTCGGCCATCCAAAGCAATTTGGGGAAAATTGTTCCAAACTAATTTTCAACAAATTGATCCAATCAATCCTCAATTAAACATACTTTAAGCATTCTAAATCATCCAATTTCATTAAAATGCTCAAAATCAAATTTATCCAAATTTCAATTTTGGCCAACAATAAGCAAATTGGGGAAAATTGTTCCAACACTTTTTCATCAAATTGATCTAATCAATCATCAATTAAACAACATTTAAGCATTCTAATTCATCCAATTTCATTAAACATGCTCAAAATCAAGTTTACCCAAATTAAAGTTTTGGCCAACATTAAGCAAATTGGGGAAAATTAATCCAATTAATTTTTCATCAAATTGATTACATATAACTCTAAGTTATCCATATACAAGCATTCTTAAACAAACAATTTGTCAAAATCATGCTTAAATCAAAAAGCCCCAAATTTTGCTCAAGAACCCTAATTCGTTTTATGCAACCAATAGCTCAAGATACCATTGTTGAGTTTCAATCAAGTCCCAAGATCATCAATCATGCATAAAAACGAGTTGAATACAACCAAGGAGTAAGGCGGAATACATACTCACATTGATGGGTTTGATGCTAGAAGAACAAGATGCGTTTTACTCCTTGTTGGTGCTCGGTTTGGCCTCCAAAACAGCAGGGGCTGCTCGGTTTTGGTCCTCTTTGCGTCTCCAAGAATCGGCCATGGGTGGTCTCCATGGAAGCTCCAAGCTTCAAGCTCCAAAATTGATTCCAAGCTCATGAATTCGTTTCCCTATCACCTATGTATAACCCAAGGTGTGCTAGCACTTCTTCATCTTCCTTGCTTCTCCTTTTAATTCGGTCATAACCGGAAATTTTAGGGAAGAAACGGTTCAAAACCGTGAAGGAGAAGAGGAGGGAAAGAGATGGAGAGAAAAATGCGTAAGAGAAGAGAGAGAGAAAGAAAAAGTGTAATTAGGTTTATATATTTTTAATTTCCAAATTTAATAATAATAATAATACCTTTTACCACTTTTTATTTCTATTAAAACAATTCCTTTTACTTTTCAAAAGCAAAAGTCAAAAAAGCAAAAAAAGTGCTTTTCAATCATCTATCACTATTCACATCAAGTCACTTTAATAAGTGATAACTTGTCATATCACATCACTCAAAGTGACAAGTGATTTGACGATTGATGCGAGTAGTGATTTGACGCTTGATGTGACTTGCGTGCCGCGTTCGAATTCGAAATACGAATGCGCTCGCAATCACTCTCGGGCTCGGGTTCGCTAATTCCAAATTAACGAATTTTCCGTCGCGTCGTTATTAAATGATTTACGCCTAGTGAAATCACTATTCACGTCGCTAACGAATTAATTCTAAATTAATTCGTTCGCCCGAATTAAAATCTAATTTTAATTCCACGTCGAAATCCAATTTCTATAATATATCAAATTATTATTTTATCGATTAATTCCAAATTAATCGTTCTCTCTCTTTAATTAATATTTTATCCGAGATAAAATATCTCCGCAATTAATCCCAGATTAATTTTCTCTCTCTTCTAATTAATCCCAGATTAATTAAAGTGTGAGTCATACATCATCGGTGAATCTTCAGGAAGCGACCCATGAGATCTCCGGATATATTGGCAGTAAATACGGTCGTCGGATTATCCGAACACGTAAGCACCTCGTACTACGTTTATACCGATTTACAAGACAAGGTTGGCTTCTAGCAAAGCGCCATGCCTACCCAATTCTCCAGAAATATTCTTACAGGAATATATAGATCTTTATCAAGCGTAGCATACCGTAGTATTATGTATATCGGCCCAGTATCGGATAGTCACGTGCCAGGCCTGGGACTGGATTTATGTCTGCCCCGTACGAAGCACATGTCGGATGTCTGGTAACTAGTCTCTATAATCGGATATACATGACCTTGTCATAATATCCCGATGGCCGCGCAGCACTTAACAGCACTAATACCGTATCCTGCGTGACATCATCTCCAATATAACTGAAGTGATACTTCCGTCTTGACATCACACCTAATACACTACGACTCTCTGATAAACCCAGAAGTGGTGTACGCAGAACCGGTTAAAGCCCTGTACCACACAAGACCAAAGTCTACCGATTATCGCAAGTATTAGCGATGTAAGTCTCAGGTTAAGACTATACACACCTACCTTGATTTCGGCCTCCCATAGACACATAGTCATAATACCAATGGGATTCCGAGGGGTCTATCCAGAGCGAAGCTGTTTCCCGTACCATCGGTGAAACACAACCTCCTATCGCACTTGCATAAGTATCCAATACTTAAATATATGAGAACTATGCCGTTGTGCCCTCACAACGCGCACAAGTGCAATACTAGCCTATTCCGCATTATCGATGTCCTGTCTCGATAATACTCCGGCTAGGGATATTTAATGATTAATCCTTCGTGGACTGATACTGTCTCATATCATCTCAATCCAGGAACTAATCATATGGACCTCTCTTCATTTATACATCTATGGTGATCTAATCACAAATGATGAGAGTGCAATTTCCTTGTCACATAGTTAATTTGTACAACAACACCATGATCTGTACAAATAGTGACGCTATGGGTCATATTATTCAACAGTCACATCAAGCGTCAAATCACTAGTCGCATCAAGCGTCAAATCATTAGTCACTTTGAGTGATGTGACAACTTGTCACTTGATTGATTGATTGATGGAAGTGGTTAAGGCTTTAAAGCCTTTGACATTTGGATTTTTAGAAATGGATTTGGTATTTGATTTTTTAAAAATCAAAAACCTAATATACTTTTACATATTCCTGTCTATCTCTTTTTGATGGTTCACGGTTTTGGAGCCAAAAATCTCTCCTCTCTCTCACGGCCTCAAGGCATTTTCTTCTTCTGTTTTTCTGGTCAAAACCGAGAGTTAAGGAGAAGAAAAATGATGATTTTGTTGCAAAATCAAGAGTGCTAGCACATAATGGAGTCATCTTAAGGAGATAGGGAAACCCACTTGTGAGCTTGGAATCACCATTTGCAAAAGCTTGGAGCTTGGAGCACCAATGGAGGTGATGACCGAATTCATGGAGGACCAAAACCAGTGCACTGCCGAGAGCACCATGGAAGGGAGCTTGAAGTTTTTTTCTTCGACGCATCGCCTCAACCTATCGATGTAAGTATTCCGCAACTTCTTCGTGTATTCACATGTATGTTTCATCGCTTTAATCGATCCTCGGGACCTTAGAGAAACCCAAGATGGGGCACAGCCATATTAGCCATAACAGTAGTCAAGGCTTGCAACTGTTCAATAACCTTGGTGAGATTGGTCTCTAACTGATCCATACGGGATACCTTGTTCTCTAATTCACTCATGTTTGATATCGGCTTTTTGATAAATCTTCCCTCTTTCCTAACCTAACGAGAATCTATGGTGTCTCTTAAAATTCTCACTATGCATGTATGCGTGCAATGAATGGAATATATAAGTCGGTCTCTTGTCATTTTAAAGCTTCAATTTAGATACCTTGTTCTCTAATTCACTCATGTATATGAACAGGTTTACAACTTTGCGATAACATGGCTAAACAACTTCAAATGAAAAGAGGCCCAAACACAGGATGGCCCATCGACATTTTAGAAACTTTTAGCCCAATTGTCATAAGATATGAACTCATCCCATTATAAATGGCCCAACAAGTTCGCATTTCTGACAAGAAGTCCAACTGAATCCAAATGATGATGGTCCTAAGCATAAGCATAAAGAAACAATTTCAACA
This sequence comes from Zanthoxylum bungeanum, assembly GCA_019454045.1. NCBI lineage: Eukaryota > Viridiplantae > Streptophyta > Magnoliopsida > Sapindales > Rutaceae > Zanthoxylum > Zanthoxylum bungeanum. Next base: position 52,622 of record SKCR01039299.1, on the reverse strand, counting down.
AAGTGGCCCATTGGTATTTTAGAAACTTTTAGCCCAATTGTCGTAAGATACGAACTCATCCAGTTGAAATGGCCCAACAAGTTCGCATTTCTGACAAGAAGTCCAACTGAATCCAAATGATGATGGTCCTAAGCATAAACATAAAGAAACAGTTTCAACAGAGTGGCCCATCGGCATTTTAGAAACTTTTAGCCCAATTGTCATAAGATACGAACTCATCCCAGTTTAAATGGCCCAACAAGTTCGCATTTCTGACAAAAAGTCCAACTGAATCCAAATGATGATGGTCCCTAAACACAAGCACAAGGAAATAGTTTCTATTGGTCATACAACTATGGTCTACATGTGGGTTTGCGGGAGTGTAGACAAAGGCTCTCGTTGGCGAAGGATTGCCCATAACTAGGTCTCCCCATTCAAAGGTTCAAGCGACCTAGTGAGCGCACCATTTTTATACCTTACGGTACGTGCCAACGAGTTATGATACGTGACTGACTGTCAAATGGATTTCCTATTGAAGATTCCGCAGAGGGAGGGTGGAGCGAACTCTCTTAAATACCCAAGCCTCTTAGGCTCTTATCGCCTTGGTGATAGGAATAAACAACAAGTCCTCCAAATTAGTCCATCACAGTAAGCTTCGAGTAATGATTATCTAGGTGCCTTTGTGGCTTTTCCTTATAGAAAGGTAGTGAATGAAGAAAGACACCAAACCATTACTTAGCTTTAATAATGCCTTTGATTAAACCCCTTCAACCCATGATAGACACAGTTAACTAAAGCACAAATCACAATCACTACAAGATAATATTTCGGGGCCAATTCTCTTTCCCAGTGGAGTCGCCAGACTGTAGGACACAGAAATCGGCAACGCTGTTCCAGGCTCGCGGCCTGGTTGGGAGTACGAAGTAGCCCGCGGGGGACTAAACCGGAGAACTAAAAATGGAGTCGCCACCCGGTGTGAACCGGGAAAATGATTTAAGGCCGCACTCACCCCTCGCAATGGAATACCTCAAACCGTTGGGTTCGGAATGGTCCCTTACTTATGCCACTTGTAATGAAAGGATTTATGCAACTTCAATACAACATCATTCAAGCATACTCAATCAATTAATTTTATCAAATAATGCTCAAATTAATTTTACCCAAATTTTACCCTAAGTTCATTTCATGCTCAAAATGGCTCAAGATACCATTGTTGGGGTTCTATTAAGTCCCAAGATCAATTTCAAGCAAGAAATATGTGTGAATACAACAATGAAATGTGGCAGAATCATACTCACATTGATCGGATTTGGCGATGCGAAGAACAAAAATCCTTTGGCTCCTCCAACAATCTCTCGCCAGTGGGCTTTTTGTGCCCATTGAGAATTCGGTCAACCTCAATGAATGTCCTCCATTGATGCTCCAAGCTCCAAGCTTTAACAATGGTCATTCCATGCTTACAAGTTGGTTTCCCTATCACCTTCGCAAGACCCCGAATGTGTGTTAGCACTCAAGAAATTTTTCCACAAAATTTCTATTTCCCTCCTTGGTGTTCTCGGCAATTGCCAAAATTTGGAGAAGGAAATATGGTCCAAAACCGAGAGAGGGAAGAGGAAAGAGAGAAGAAAAAGTCTTGTGTTGGTTGTTTGGATTTGTGTATCTAATACTCTTAAAATGAATTTCAAAAATCCATTTACCAAAAATTAGGTACAAGGCTTTAAAGCCTTCAACCACCACCATCAATCACTCATGACAAGTTGTCAAATCACTCAAAGTGACTAGACATCACATCAATCAAAGTGACTAATGATTTGATGCTTGATGTGACTTGTGGGCCGCACTTGAATTCAAAATGTGAGTGCGCCCGCAAACACTCCCGGGCTCGGGTTCGCTAATTCCGAATTAACAAATTTTCCATTGCGACGTAATTAAATAATTATGCCTAGCAAAATTACTATACACGTCGCTAACGAATTAATTCTAAATTAACATAGCAAAATTACTATACACGTAATCCAATATCGGATGTCACGTGGAAGGCTTAGGGCTGAAATTGTGTATGCCCCGTACGAAACACATATCGGACCTCTGGTAACTAGTCTCTTTTATCGGATAATCATGACCTAGTCATATTATCTCGATGACTGCAGTACATAAGAGCACCAGTTCTGTATCCTACGTGATCATCATCTCCACTATGACTGGAGTGATACTTCCATCTCGACATCACACCCAATACACTACGATTCTCAATATACCCAGGAGAGGCATACACAGAACCTGTTAAATCCCTGGATGACCAAAACCAAAGTATATTAATTGTCGCAAGTATTAGCGGTGCAAGTCTCAGGTTAAGACCAAATAAACCTACCCTGATTCGAACTTCCATAGACACATAGTCATACTACCAATGGAATTCTGAGGGGTCTATCCAAAGCGAAGCTGTTCCCGTACTATCGGTAAACACAACCTCCTATTACACTTGCATGAGTATCCTATACCAAAATATATGAGAACTATGCTGTTATGCTCCCACAACGAGTACAAGTGTAATACTAGTCTATTCCGCATTATCGATGTCCAATCTCGATAATACTACGACTAGGGATATTTAATGATTAAACCTTCGTGGATTGATACTGTCTCATATCATCTCAATCCGGAACTAATCATATGGACCTTCTATCATTTATACATCTTGGTAATCTAATTACAAATGATAAAAGAGCAATTTCCTTTGTCACATAGTTAATTTGTACAACAACACCATGATCTGTACAGATAGTGATGCTATGGGCCATAACTGTCCAACAATCTCCCACTTGGCCTATAGCCAATCACTCAAGTGTCCTACACCCGAACTATGTACGGTTTGCTCAAATTTCTGGTGAGGAATCCTTTCGTTAGTGGATTTGCATGGTTATCATCTGATGTGATTTATTCGATCATCACATCGCCACGGTGTATGATCCGAATGAATCAGATGAATAATTGAAGTATATATCTGGATCGTTGATGAGACCATTAATTCTTTATAGTACCTTTGTTCAGCTGCTAACAGAACTACAGAAGTATAATTGAACCTGTGTTGTAGCCTAGCTCAGCTGCTAACAGAACTACATCTAATCTAATTAGATTTATTATCGACCCAAATGGCTTCTATTGCTGCGTCAGCTGCAGCAATAATCCACTTTTATTGTTTATTCGGAAATAGTATCTTACATGGAAGATTTCCAGCTCACTGTTCCGTTATTCAAACTTTATAGTACCGTTGTTGCGACTTATAGTCGTTTTTATTGGTTAGGAAACTTGCAGCAGTGAACCCAGTCACTTCAAGTTCTCCTTATCCATAGTTTAAGACAGCATCATGTGTTCCTCTAAGATACTCAAGGATGTTCTTAACATCAATCCAATGACTATCACTTGGATTGGCCTGATTGTGACTCTATATGCTCAAAGCGTATGAGACACCAGGTCGCGTACATTTTTCAATGTACGAGTTCTCGGAGAGTGTTAACAACCTTTACATCTATCCCAGTAGATCTTTATTCCTAGAATAAAGGTTGTTTCTCCCAAGAATTCTACGTAGAATTTTCATGAAAGCCAAGCTTTCACCGATTGTATTATGGGAATATCATTTCCAAGGAATGACATATCATCATTATTCAGGACTTCACTGTCAGTGTGCTCCCACTAACCTTCTTATATACACAAGAACCATTTTCATTTTGAATTAAATCATATACCATTATGATTACATCAAAATGATCGTTCCAAGAACACAATGCTTGCTTCAATCCATCCATGGATCGAGTAACTTGCAAACCTTGTTTGTTCGTTTTGGTACGACAAAACTGTCAGGATGTAGTAAACATCCTCCAAAAGGTTTCCGTTAAGGAAAGCGGTTTTGGCATTCCAGCAGCCATATTTCATAAATGAAACATGCAGCATTAGCAAGCATTGTCCAAATGGATTTAACCATGACAACATGTAAAAGGTTTCGTCGTAATTGACACAATGTTGATAATGATACCTTTTCGCTACAAGCCCAGCTTAGTACGTTGGTATGTTGCCTTCCATGTATGTATTCCTTGAAGACTTATATAGTACCAATAGGCACAATGCCTTCTAGTACATCAAAAAGTGTCTAAACGTAGTTGATATACATGAAATCCATTTTGGACTTCATGGAACTTTGCCATAATAGGGAGTCGATACCTTGTATCACTACCTCATACGTAGTCAGTTCGTATTCCTCAATAAGATTGACATCTTTATGAGGTGAGATTAGAAACCCATCCCCTAGGTTGTTTTCTGACTCTCTCCGATTTACGTGGTTCTTATGTATTCGAAGATTATTGGTATAGTTTCATCCTTGATGAACTATCTGTATTCCATTAAGGAATCGGTGCCTGGAACAGTATTACTCCAATTTTCATCGAGTTTTACTTTCCTCCGACTTACCACTGCATATAGGTATTCCTCATAGGTAAACCGCATGGTGAGCAACAATTACATTGTTCTCTTGTGAGTTGTATAAGTACTATACTTTGGTTTCCCTAGGATAAACCACAACTTAGGCACTTATCCGATTTGGGTTCTAGTTTGGTATCATCCAAATATATGCCTAGCATACCCAAATCTTCAGGAATCAGAAAACCCGGTTTCTTTCCTGTTCATATCTAATATGAAGTCTGTCAAACAGATTTTTATGGAACCTTATTCAAAATAAGTTTTGCACTGTTTAAAAGCTTTTCCCTTGAAGGAAATGGTAGCTCAGAGCGACTCATGATGAACCTTACTATGTCCAACAAGGTTCGGTTTCTCTGTTTGGACACACCGTCAAATTGACGTGTTCCGGGAGGAGTCCTCATTAAAAGAATACTATACTCTTTCAAGTATTTGAGAAACTTATTGCTTAAGTATTTTCCATCATGGTCTAACCGTGACGGTTTTAATACTCTAACTGGTCTGTCTGTCTACTTCATGTCGAAACTCTTTGAAAGTTTATGGTCCGTGTTTCACAAGAAATACATAACCATAACGCGATGCCACATTCGTAAAGGTCACGAAACATTCATATCCATCTCTAGCCTAGCTAGATATGGGCCCACTTACCTCACTTTGAACGAGGGCTAACAGATCGGTGGCACTTGCACTTTTACCAAGTAAAAGGTGTTTTAGGCACTTTGCCTAATAAACTAGATTCGTAGACATTATTTGAATGGAATCAAATCTGTCCTAGTATCCAATCTTCGAAAGTGTGGATATACGAGTCTTGTTAAATTGTGTCTCAGACAACAATGCCACTTATAAGTCCAAACTGATTAAATCAGTTTGAGTTATTTGTTTGTCATGTTATACGTTTGAGATTCATTTTGTTGGAGTTTACTAAGGTCCCAAGGATCAATAAACAAGCATGAACATGTGTGAATACAATCGAGAAAGTCGCGGAATACTCACATCGATCGGTTGAGTGACGCGGAAGGTAACAAAAATCATCACTGCCCACTGTCATGGTCACGGCAAACTGCAGTTCTATGCTCACTGGTTCAGTCTTCAATCAAAAAGAAAACAAGCTCCAAGCTTCATCATTTGATTCCCGGATCATGGGTGGACTTCCCTATCACCTTCGCATGATCCCGAAGTGTCCTAGCACTCTCGATTTTGCCACAAAATCGCACTTTGCTTCCAATTTTTCTTCACTGGTTTAACAGCAAACCAGAACAAGAACAACCCTCTTGTGCGAGAATGAGAGGGAGAAGTGAGGAAGAGAGAGATGGTTTGTGTATTAGTTAATTTTATTTCCATCAAGCAATACATAAATCAATCAAATCAAGTGACAAGTTGTCACTCCACTCAAAGTGACTAATGATTTAACGCTCGATGCGACTAATGATTTGATGCTTGATTTGACTTGCGTGTCGCACTCGAATTCGAAATGCGAATGCGCTCATAAATAATCCCGGGCTTGGGTTCACTAATTTCAAAGTAACGAATTTTCCGTTGTGACGTAATTAAATGATTACGCCTAGCGAAGTCACTATTCACGTCACTAATGAATGAATTCTAAATTAACTCATTGGCCCGAATTAAAATCTAATTTTAATTCCACGTCGAAATCCAATTTCGTTTAATATATCGAATATATTAATTTAACTGATTAATTCCAAATTAATCGTTTTCTCTCTTTAATTGATATTTTATCCCAGATAAAATATCTCCGCAATTAATCCCAGATTAATTTTCTCTCCCATCTAATTAATCCCAGATTAATTAAAAGTGCGAGTCATACGTCATCGGTGAATCTTTGGGAAGCGACCCATGAGATCCCCGGATATGTTGGCAGTAAATTCGGTTGTCGGACTATCCGAACACGTAAGTACCTCGTAATACGTTTATACCGATTTACAAGACAAGGTTGGCCTCTAGCAAAGCGCCATGCATACCCAATTCTCCAGAAATATCGTTACAGGAATAAAGGATCTATATCAGGTGTAGTATACGTAGTATTGCGTATTTCTGTCCAGTATCAGATGATCAAATGCAAGGCCTGGGGCTGGTACAGTGTCTACCCCGTACGAAGCATATATCGGATGACGAGCAACTAGTCTCTTTAATATCGGATAATCATGACCAAGTCATATTATCCCGACGGTTGCAACCTTTTAGAGAACCAGTTCTGTATCCCTGCGCAATAATCAACTCCATATGACTCGAGTGACACTTCCGTCTTGACATCACACCCAACACACTACGATTCTCAATATACCCGGCATTGGCGTACACAGAACCTGTTAAAGCCCTGGACGACTACAACCAAAGTATATTGATTGTCGCAAGTATTAGCGGTGCAAGTCTCAGGTTAAGACCAAATACACCTACCCTGATTTCGGACTTCCATAGACACATAGTCAAACTACCAATGGAATTCCGAGGGGGTCTATCCAGAGCGAAGCTGTTTCCCGTACCATCGGAAAAACACAACCTCCTATTACACTTGCATGAGTATCCTATACCCAAATAAATGAGAACTATGACGTTATCCCCTCACAACGCGCACAAGTGAAATACTAGTCTTTTACGTATTTATAGATGTCCAATCTTGATAATACTCTGACTAGGGATATTTAATGATTTATCCTTCGTGGACTGATACTGTCTCATATCATTCTCAATCCAAGAACAAATCACAGGGACCTCCTATCATTTATATATCTTGGTGATCTAATCACAAATGATAAGAGTGCAATCTCATTTGTCACATAGTTAATTTATACAACAACACCATGATCTATACAAATAGTGACGCTATTGGTCATAATTGTCCAACAATCTCCCACTTGGCCTATAGCCAGTCACTCGAGTGTCTAACACCTGAACTATGTACGGTTGGCTCAAACTGCTGAGAAAAACTTTCGTCAGCGGATTTGCATGATTATCGTCTGATGCGATTTATATGATCATCACATCGCCACGATGTATGATCCGAACGAATCATATGAATATCGAAGTATATATCTGGATCGTTGATGAGACCATTAATTCTTTAGCCTATGCTCAAGCCTAGCTCAGCTGCTAACAGAATTATATCTAATATAATTAGATTTATTATCGACCCAAATGGCTTCTATTGCCGCCTCAGTTGCAGCAATAACCCGCATTTTTTGTTTATTCGGTAACAGTATCTTGCTTGGAAGATTTCCAGCTCACTGTACCGTTATTCAAACTGTATAGTACCGTTTGTGACTTTTAGTCGTTTAATCGGTTTATGAAACTTGCTACAGTGATCCCAGTCACTTCAAGTTCTCCTTCTCCACAGATTAAGACAGCATCCTTAGATATCTAAGATACTAAGTATGTTCTTAACATCAATCCAATGACTATCACTTGGATTTGCATGTTTTTGTTTCCATATGCTCAAAGCGTATGAGACACCAGGTAGCGTACATTTTTCAATGTACGGATTTCTCGGAGAGTTTTCTCGAAAGCCAAGCTTTCACCGATTATTATTATGGGAATATCATTTCCTAGAAATGATATATTATCATTATATTATAGGACAGCCACTGTCAGTGCTCTCCCACTAACCCTCTTATATACACAAGAATCATTTTCGTTTTGAATTAAATCATAGATCATTATGATTACATCAAAACGATTATTCCAAGAAACTATGCTTGCTTCAATCCAAACATGGATCGAATAACCTGCAAACCTTGTTTGCTAGTTTTGGTACGACAAAACCGTCAGGATGTTGTGAACATCCTCCAAAAGGTTTCCTTTTCAGGAAAGCGATTTTCCCGTAAAGCTGTCATATTTCATAAATGAAACACGCAGCTTTAGCAAACATTATCCAAATGGATTTACCGTGGCAACAGGTAAAAGGTTGAATCGTAGTCAACACAATGTTGATAACGATACATTTCCGCTACAAGCCTAGCTTAGTACGTTGGTATGTTGCCATCCATGTATGTCTTCCTTGAAGACTTATACTATCAATAGGCATAACGCCTTGCGGTACATCAACTAGTATCCAAACTTAGTTGATATACATGGAATCCATTTCGGATTCATGACACTTTGTCATAATAGGGAGTCGATACCTTGTATCACTTCCTCATACGTAGTCAGTTGGTATACCTCAAAAGATTAACATCTTTATGAGGTGAGATCAGAAACCCATACCCCAGGTTGTTTTCTGACTCTCTCTGACATACGTGGTTCTTGTGTATTCGAAGATTATTAGTAACAGTTTCATCCTTGATGAACTATTTATGTTCCATTAAGATTCGGTGCCAGGAATAGTATTACTCCGATTTTCATCGAGTTTTACTATCCTCCCACTTACCACTGCATATCGGTATTCCTCTTAGGAAAACCGCATGGCGAGCAACAATCTAATTGTTCTCTTGTGAGTTGTATAAGTACTATACTTATGGTATCCCTAGGATAACCTACAATTGGCACTTATCCAATTTGGGTTCTAGTTTGGTATCATCCAAACATATGCCTAGCATACCCAAATATTCAGGAATGAGAAACCTGGTTTCTTTCTTGTTCATATCTAATATGATATCTGTCAAACAGATTTTAATGGAACCTTATTCTAAATAAGTTCTGCATTGTCAAAGCTTATCCGTTGAAGGAAATGGTAGCTCAGAGCGACTCATGATTAACCTTATCATGTCCAACAAAATTTGGTTTATCCGTTCGGACACACCGTCAAACTGACGTGTTCCGGGAGGAGTCCTCGTTGAAAGAATACTATACTCTTTCAAGTATATTAGAAACTTATTGCTTAAGTATTTTCCATTACGGTCTTACCGTGACGGTTTAATACTTTAGCCGATCTGTTTGTCTATTTCGTGTCGAAACTTAAAAGTTTCCGATTTGTCTTTCAAAAGAAACACATAACCATAACGCGATGCCACATCCGTAAAGGTCACGAAATATTCATATCCACCTCTAGCCTAGCTAGACATGGGCCCACTTGCTTCACTATGAACTAGGGCTAACAGATCAGTGGCATTTACACTTTTACCAAGTAAATAACGTTATAGGCACATTGCCCAATAAACTAGATTCATAGACTTTATTTGATTGGAATAAAATCAGTCCTAGTAACCACTCTTCAAAAGTACGGATATACGAGTCTTGTTTGATTGTGTCCCAGACAACAATGCCACATCAGTTTCTTCTGATCAAATTAGTTTGAGCTATTTGTTTGTCATGTTATATGTTGAGATTTTATTTATATTCAAAATATAAATTCTGTTATTCACATCTAATGTATTTATCTCAATATCATCTTTATATAATGAAACACTTTAATGTTCTAGAATATAAAGGTTCACCCGCAACGGGTTAAACACTGATATAAAGATAATGTTTCTAGTCAAACTAGTTACATTATAACAGTTTCTTAATTTAAGTACACACCCGAAGGTAGTTCCTAAAATTAGGTATCTACAATTAAAACAGCGACTTTCGTCCGTTTCCAATTCGCAGATAAATCTCAATTGAAGTCAGTATCCTGCTCAAAGCAGATGCTGAACATCAATACATATATATATATCACACTAAGTATTAAAATCTAATCTTAATACTAGTAGTGAATATATTTATGACACACATTTGAAGTCAGAGCCTTGCTCGTCTTCAATTCCTTCATGTCTGCTTTGTCCAAACGGCAGTCACGCTTCCGCGATCCCGTTTACCACATTTAAGCAGACATTTTGGGATATGTCCTTTATCTTCCCAGAAGATTATAATGATTTTGCCTTTGCCCTTTTTCCACATTCCAGAAGCCTTTGGCCAAGCCTCGGGTTTCTAGAATATCAAAGTAAGGTGGCCTTGCGCTACTTGCCTAATTGCAAACTTTGACTTTATCTCCTTGAGAATAGTCATTAATTCTCCAAGAATTATTTATTGCAATTTAGTACTTCTAAAATCTAAAGATAGATTTATGAAGATCCTTCAATTTCATTATCATACTTTAAGGATCTAATCCTTAGTTCTGATTCAGAAATTAAGGAGTCTACTGCGACAAGCTTAATGGATTAAGCACTTAAGTCATCATCACATAAATCTTCCAAAGATTATACTCTACTATTTGCTTAACTCCGGGCTTAGGAATAATACGTTATTTTATCAAATAAAGTAACTTATTATTTTCAAGGACCATCCTGAACTTTATTCCCAATTTGAAAATTAAACCATTTAAATACATTTTCCCTAGGATTATGTTCTAAATGTCAATCTTTCAATTTTATCTTTATTCTAATAGTCCAACTATTTAATCAACGATTTCGGAACTATTTAATATAATAATTACAATAGTCTAACTATTTAATCAACTATAATTTTAATAGATTAAAATCAATTATATTGATTACTATAATCCAATTATAAAATCAATTATAAATGAATAGTTTGAATATAGTCCAACTATTTATTAAAACAACATTTAAATATTAGTCCAACTAACATTTAATTTATTTGACGAATGATATTTGTTTGGAGCGCATATGGCAAGTAATTAAACGAGTATTGCAAATTCAATTCTTGCCTCCCACTATTTTTCGGTGAGCCTCTAACCCTCTGTCGAGTACTCGGGAAACCGTGTTTCCTAGTAGGCTAGGATCCCGTTAAATATCACACAATCTTGACTTTGGCCAACAAATTGTATGATAATTAACTAGGTAGATCTCTAAGATCGATTGGATCCAATCCAATTCCTAGATCCGGCAGGGGGACATCCAAGTCCGAAACATATATCTTATATATGCCAATACATCCAATGTATTACCTAACCTTTTTCCTCTGAATCAACTAAGCCTTGGCTTTGGCACAACAAACTTTGTGATCCCAGTTAAGCGCGACCCATTGACCATGGAAAGCTTCGTAATCAATGTCGATGGACAAGAAATGGTCTTGACTTTGGCCAACAAACCACAACTTGGACAAGACACCATTATGGAACAAAGCTCTCGTGATTCAAACACATCCTTGACGGACAAAGGCCTTGACTTTGGCCAACAAGCCAATGCCAGTCTCGGATCTTGAGTGAGAATCACTCAATGGAAGGAAAAACGCTTAATATTTTGCGAGGGTTTCTCGAGTGCAAATTGGCAACAAATTTATTATCTTTGTTAAGGTGTCATCATCAAACACCCTTACACATGCATTCTAAACACATAATAAAGCGCGTCTAAATAAAGTAATAATGATATATGGATGGATACTTTACACAATTGATCCTAGATCAAATCTCTCCCTTTCTCTCTCCCGCTAGCACAAATATTTCTTCTACCTGTTACACTACACTTCTAAAGAAACCTCATTTACATTGAGGGGAATATGTGAGAATAGAATACAAAGAATAAGGAGGTAATAAGGCTAGACATGCAGGTCCAATTAATAAATCAAATTTATTACAACAATTTCTAAAATTGTCCCACCTATCTAATATCCATCCGATATACATTATTCATGCATCGCAACCATGTATTCACATAAGCATGTTATCAATCAATCTAATCAAATTAATTAATCTGATAATTAGTGATCATCCAATGTTCAAACAACGATTTGATTTTGCTCGAGTCAAACTCGTTTTGCGAATAAGTACTCAAAGTATGAATTCTCGAATTAAATTAAACTACACAATTAAATCCAATTCAATTTGTATTTAATTCTAATTCACTATTTAATTCCAAATTAAATACTACACTTTATTAATAAACCTTTTACGACTTAAATTCCAAATTTAATCGTTACGGGTCTCAAAGCCCGATTAGCATCCAACGTCAATTTAATTAAAGTCCAATGGGCTTTTAATTAATTTCCTAAGGCGTGGACTTTTGGTCAACTCGGGTCAAACCGAATAACCAAAATCCAATCCGGGAGTTACCCTATAAGCCCAGAAATCAATTTTGGCCCATTAGGCCCAATTAAACTTTAAAGGTCTATTAAGTCGCATTTGGGCTTTATGGAAGCGGTTTTGGGCCTAATTGGATCCAACCAATTTTGACTAAACCCAACTTTGTACAACAAAGCCCAATTAGCCCAATTACAACATTTCAAGCCCAATTTCCAAAATTAGCCCAATTTAATTAAATTGCCAAATTCCAAATTTCCAATTTAATTACCTAAAGTGCATTACACAATTAATTATCCAATTAAAATTCCTAAAACATCAATTAGCCTAATTAATCATGCTCTTCATCATTAAATCATGTCCATCATAATTTAACAAAAATCAAACCCATTTTCATGCGATATCAATCTCGGAAATTTGGGGATTTTAAGTCTGATTCGAATTCAATCCAATTAATTCCACAATCGACATTAAATCATATTCCCGAATGATTTCCAACACATCCAATGATCAAAAATAAAAATCCCAAGACATTATAGGGCTCAACCTATTCGGCCATCACAAAAAAAATGGGGAAATTTGTTCCAAACAAAATTTCAACAAATTGATCCAATCAATCCTCAATTCAAACACATTTAAGCATACTAATTCATCCAATTTCATTAATCATGCTCAAAATCAAGTTTGCCCAAATTTTAACCCTAAATCAATTTCATGCTTTTCCTTGCTCATGATACCATTGTTGGAGTTTACTAAGGTCCCAAGGATCAATAAACAAGCATGAACATGTGTGAATACAATCGAGAAAGTCGCAGAATACTCAAATCGATCAGTTGAGCGACGCGGAAGGCAACAAAAATCTTCACTGCCCACTGTCATGGTCACGGCAAACAGCAGTTCCAAGCTTACTGGTTCGGCCTTCAATAAACAAGAAACCAAGCTCCAAGCTTCGTCATTTGATTCCCGGCTCATGGGTGGACTTCCATATCACCTTCGCATGATCCCGGAGTGTGCTAGCACTCTCGATTTTGCCATAAAATCACACTTTGCTTCCCATTTTTCTTCACTGGTTTTGCAGCAAACCAGAATAACAACAGCCCTCTTGGGCGAGAATGAGAGGGAGAATTGAGGAAGAGAGAGATGGTTTGTGTATTAGTTAATTTGATTTCCATCAATCAATCCATCAATAAATCAAATCAAGTGACAAGTTGTCACATCACTCAAAGTGACTAATGATTTGACGCTTGATGCGACTAATGATTTGACGCTTGATTTGACTTACGTGTCGCACTCGAATTCGAAATACGAATGCGCTCGCAAATAATCTTGGGCTCGGGTTCGCTAATTCTAAATTAACGAATTTTCCGTTGCGACGTAATTAAATGATTACGCCTAGCAAAGTCACTATTCACATCGCTAACGAATTAATTCTAAATTAACTCGTTCACCCGAATTAAAATCTAATTTTAATTCCGCGTCGAAATCCAATTTCGTTTAATATATCGAATATATTAATTTAACCGATTAATTCCAAATTAATTGTTTTCTCTCTTTAATTGATATTTTATCCCAGATAAAATATCTCCGCAATTAATCCTAGATTAATTTTCTCTCTCATCTAATTAATCCCAGATTAATTAAAAGTGCGAGTCATACGTCATCGGTGAATCTTTGGGAAGCGACCCATGATATCCCCGGATATGTTGGCAGTAAATTCGGTCGTCGGACTATCCGAACACGTAAGTACCTCGTAATACGTTTATACCGATTTACATGACAAGGTTGGCCTCTAGCAAAGCGCCAAACCTACCTAATTCTCCGGAAATATCCTTACAGGAATAAAGGATCTATATCAGGCGTAGTATATGTCGTATTGCATATTTCTGTCCAGTATCGGATGATCACATGCAAGGCCTGGGGCTGGTACAGTGTCTGCCCCGTACGAAGCATATATCGGATGACGAGCAACTAGTCTCTTTAATATCGGATAATCATGACCAAGTCATATTATCCCGACGGTTGCAACCTTTTTAGAGAACCAGTTCTGTATCCCTGTGCGATCATCAACTCCATATGACTGGAGTGACACTTCCGTCTTGACATCACACCCAACACACTATGATTCTCAATATACCCAGCATTGGCGTACATAGAAACTGTTAAAGCCCTCGACGACTGCAACCAAAGTATATTGATTGTCGCAAGAATTAGCGGTGCAAGTCTCAGGTTAAGACCAAATACACCTACCCTGATTTCGGACTTCCATAGACACATAGTCATACTACCAATGGAATTCCGAGGGGGTCTATCCAGAGCGAAGCTGTTTCCCGTACCATCGGAAAAAACACAACCTCCTATTACACTTGTATGAGTATCCTATACCTAAATAAATGAGAACTTTGTTGTTATGCCCTCACAACGCGCACAAGTGTAATACTAGTCTTTTACGTATTTATCGATGTCCAATCTCGATAATACTCTGACTAGGGATATTTAATGATTTATCGTTCATGGATTGATACTGTCTCATATCATTCTCAATCCAGGAACAAATCACAGGGACCTCCTATCATTTATACATCTTGGTGATCTAATCACAAATGATAAGAGTGCAATCTCCTTTGTCACATAGTTAATTTGTACAACAACACCATGATCTGTACAAATAGTGACACTATGGGTCATAATTGTCCAACACATTTATATTCTAAATATAAATACTGTTATTCACATCTAATGTGTTTATCTCAATATCTTCTTTATAAAATAAAACACTTTAGTGTTCTAGAATATAAAGGTGTACCCACAACGGGTTAAACCCTGATATAGAAATAATGTTTCTAGTCAAACTAGTTACATTGTAACAGTTCCCTAATTTAAGTACACACCTGAAGGGTAGTTCCTAAACTTAGGTTTCTACGGTTAAAACAGCGACTCTCGTCCCGTTTTCAATTTGTAGGTAAATCTCAACTAAAGTCAGTCTCCTGCTTGTCAGCAGATTCTGCACACCAGTACATATTTATGTACCACATCTAGTATCAAAATCCAATTTTAATACTAGTAATGAACATGTTTATGACAAAAATATTTGAAGTCGGAGCCTTCCCCATCTTCAATTCTTTCATGTCTGCCTTGTCTATACGGCAGTCACGCTTCCAGTGACCCCGTTTGCCACAGTTTAGGCAGACATCTTCGGATATATGTCTTTTGTCTTCCTAGAAGACTATAATGATTTTTCCTTTGCCCCTTTTCCACATTCCAGAAGCCTTTGGCCAAGCCTTGGCCTTCTAAAAAGTCGAAATAAGATGCGCCTTGCGCTTTTTTCTTGCCCTTTTGCAAACTCTGGCTTCGTCTCCTTGAGTATAGCCATTAACTCTCCAAGAGTTTACTATTGCAATTTGTTATTCTATGATCTAAGAATAGATCTATGAAGATCCTTCAATTTCAATATCATACTATAAGGATCTAATCCTTAGTTCTGATTAAGAAATTAAGGAGTCTATTTGGCAAGCAAAATGGATTAAGCACTAAAGTTATCATCACATGAATCTTCCAAAGATCATGCTCTACTGTTTTCTCAACTCCGGGCTTAGGCTCGAGACGTCACTATATCAAATAAAGTAACTTCTCGGTTCTCAGGACTATCCTGAGGTTTTATTCCCAATTTGAAAATTAAAGTCGTTTAAATACATTTTCACCCAGGATTATGTTTTAAACACTAATCTTTCAATTATCTTGATTCTAATAGTCCAACTATTTAATCAACGATTTTAGGTACTATTGATTATATTGATTACTATAGTCCAACTATACAATCAACTATAATTTAATAGATTAAATTCAATTATATTGATTACTATAATCAAATTATAAAATCAACTATTAATTGAAATTAGTTAATTGAAATATATTGATTACTATAATCTAATTATATAATCAACAATAAATGAAATAGTTTGAATACAGTCCAACTGTTTAATTAAAACAACATTAAATATTAGTCCAACTAATATATTAATTTATATTGACGAAAAATTAAAATGAGCGCGTATGGCAAGTAACTAAATGAATATTGCAAATTTAATACTTGCCTCCCACTATTTTTCGGCGAACCTGTAACCCTCTGTTGAGTACTCGGGAAACCTTGTTTCCTAGTGGGCTAGGATCCCGTTAAATAACACACAATCTTGAATTTGGCCAACAAATTGTATGATAATTAACTAGGTAGATCTCTAAGATCAATTGGATCCCATCCAATTCCTAGATCCAGTAGGTGGACATCCAAGTCCGAAACATATATCTTATATATGCCAATATATCCAATATATTGCCTAACCTTTTTCCTCTGAATCAACTAAGCCTTGGCTTTGGCACAACAAACTTAGTGGTCCTAGTTAAGCGGAACCCATTGACCTTGGAAAGCTTCGTAATCAATGTCGATGGACAAGAAGTGATCTTGACTTTGGCCAACAAATTACAACTTGGACAAGACACCGATATGGAACAAAGCCTTCATGATTCAGACACATCCGCGATGGACAAAGGTCTTGACTTTGGCCAACAAACCAGTGCCAGCCTTGGATCTTAAGTAAGAATCACTCAATGGAAGGAAAAACGCTTAATATGTAGTGAGGGTTTTTCAAGTAATTGGCAACCAATTAATTATCTTTGTTAAGGTCTCATCAACATACACCCTTAAACATAGATTCTAAACACATAATAAGGCGCGCAAGTAAATAAATATAATAATGATATGAGGATGGATACTTAAACATTGTTCCTAGAACAAATCTCTCCATTTCCTCTCTCCCGCTAGTACAAGTATTACTTCTACCCGATTACATAACACTTCTAAAGAAACCTCATTTACATTGAGGGGAATAGGTGAGAAGAGAAATACAAAGAGTAAGGAGGTAATAGGCTGGACACGTAGGTCCAATTTAAAAAATTCTAAATTTATTACAACAATTTCCAAAATTGCCCTCACCCATCTAATATCCATCTGATATACATTATTCATACATCGCATCCATGTATTCACACAAGCATGTTATCAATCAATCTAATCCAATTAATTAATCTGAATTTAATGATCATCCAATGTTCAAATAACGATTTGATTTTGAGCGAGTCAAACTCGTTTTGCGAATGAGTACTCAAAGTACGAATTCTTGAATTATACTAAACTACAACATTAAATCCAATTTAATTTACATTTAAAAATAATTCATTTATTTAATTCCAAATTAAATATTTACACTTTTAATGTACCTTTACGACTTTGATTCTAAATCTAATCGTTACGGGTCTCAAAGCCCGATTAGCATCTAATGTTAATTTAATTTAAAGTCCAATGGGCTTTTAATTAATTTCTTAAGGCATGGACTTTTGGTCAATATGGGTCAAACCCAAATACCAAAGCCCATTTAAGGAATCACCCTTATTTGCCAAGAAACCAATTTAGGCCCATTAGGCCCAATTAAAATTAAAGGTCCATTAAGTCATAATTGGACTTTGTGGATATGGTTTTGGGCCCAAATGGATCCAACCAATTAGCCTAAACCAAACTTGGCCCAACCAAGCCCATTAAGCCCAATTACAAATTTAAAAGGCCAATTCCAATTTAAGCCCAATTAATTTAATTCTAAATTCCAAATTTCATAATTAAATTAACCAAAGTGTATAGCCATAATTAATTACCCAAATTAACATTTCCAAAATACTAATTCACTCAATTAATTGCTCATTATCATCAACATATGTCCAACACATTTGAATAAAAAAATCACATCATTTCACATGCTTATAGTCACGACATTTTAGGGGAATTTTTGTCCGATTCGTTTTCAATCCAATTGAATTACAAATCAACATTTCCCAATTGTTTCAAGTCATCCAATGATCAAAGGAACAAAAAATACCATGACATTAGGGCATTGTTCATATTCGGCCAAGCCTATATTTAGCGAAAAAATTGATCCAATCAATATTTCATGAAATTGATCATATACAACTTCAATACAACATCATTCAAGCATACTCAATCAATTAATTTTATCAAATCATGCTCAAATTGATTTTACCCAAATTTTACCATAAGTTCATTTCATGCTCAAAATGGCTCAAGATACCATGTTGGGTTTCTATTAAGTCCCAAGATCAATTTCAAGCAAGAAATATGTGTGAATACAACAATGAAATATGGCGGAATCATACTCACATTGATCAGATTTGGCGATGCGAGGAACAAAAATCCTTTGGCTCCTCCAACAAGCTCTCGGCAGCGGGCTTTTTCTGCTCCTTGAGAATTCGGTCAACCTCCATGAATGTCCTCCATTGATGCTTCAAGCTCCAAGCTTTAACAATGGTGATTCCATGCTTACAAGTTGGTTTCCCTATCACCTTCGCAAGACCCCGAATGTGTGCTAGCACTCAAGAAATTTTGCCATAAAATTTCTATTTCCCTCCTTGGTGTTCTCGGCAATTGCCAAAATTTGGAGAAGGAAATGTGGTCCAAGACCGAGAGAGGGAAGAGGAAATAGAGAAGAAAAAGTCTTCTGTTGGTTGTTTGGATTTGTGTATCTAATACACTTTAAATGAATTTCAAAAATCCATTTACAAAAAATTAGGTACGAGGCTTTAAAGCCTTCAACCACCACCATCAATCACTCATGACAAGTTGTCAAATCACTCAAAGTGACTAGACATCACATCAATCAAAGTGACTAATGATTTGACGCTTTATGTGACTTGTGGGCCCCACTTGAATTCGAAATACGAGTGCACCCGCAAACACTCCCGGGCTCGGGTTCGCTAATTCCAAATTAACGAATTTTCCGTCGTGACGTAATTAAATAATTATGCCTAGCAAAATTACTATTCACGTCGCTAACGAATTAATTCTAAATTAACTCGTTCGCCCGAATTAAAATCTATTTTAATTTCGCGTTGAAATCCAATTTCGTATAATATATTGAATATATTATTTTATCGATTAATTCCAAATTAATCGTTCTCTCTCATTAATTAATATTTTATCCCAGATAAAATATCTCCGTAATTAATCCCAGATTAATTTGCTCTCTCTACTAATAAATCCCAGATTAATAAAGTGTGAGTCATACGTCATCGGTGAATCTTCGGGAAGCGACCCATGAGATCCCCAGATTTGTTGGTAGTAAATCCGATCGTCGGACTATCCGAACACGTACGTACCTAGTACTACGTTTTTACCGATTTACAAGACATGGTCGGCTTCTAGCAAAGCACCGTGCCTACCCAATTCTCTAGAAATATTCTTACTGGAATATGTGAACTATATCAGGCGTAGTATACGTAGTATTGTGTATTTCGATCCAGTATCAGATGTCACGTGCAAGGCCTGGGGCTGGAATTGTGTCTGCCCCGTACGAAGCAAATATCGGATCTCTGGTAACTAGTCTCTATTATCGGATAATCATGACCTAGTCATATTATCCTGATGACTGCCGTACATAAGAGCATCAGTTCCGTATCCTACGTGATCATCATCTCCACTATGACTGGAGTGATACTTCCATCTCGACATAACACCCAATACACTACGATTCTCAATATACCCAGAAGAGGCGTACACATTACCTGTTAAAGCCCTGGACGACCAAAACCAAAGTATATTGATTGTCGCAAGTATTAGCGGTGCAAGTCTCAGGTTAAGACCAAATACACCTACCCTGATTTGGACTTCCATAGACACATAGTCATACTACCAATGGAATTCCAAGGGGTCTATCCAGAGCGAAGATGTTCCCGTACCATCGGTAAACACAACCTCCTATTACACTTGCATGAGTATTCTATACCCAAATATATGAGAACTATGCTGTTATGCTCCCACAACGCGCACAAGTGTAATACTAGTCTATTCCTCATTATCGATGTCCAATCTCGATAATACTACGACTAGGGATATTTAATGATTAAACCTTCGTGGAATGATACTGTCTCATATCATCTCAATCTGAAACTAATCATATGGACCTTCTATCATTTATACATCTTGGTAATCTAATTACAAATGATAAAAGAGCAATTTCCTTTGTAACATAGTTAATTTGTACAACAACACCATGATCTGTACAAAACCCACATCAGCCTCGATATCATATCCGGGAATGAATCCCAGGGTCGAGGCCCACATCATCAGATTTTTGGAATGAATCCGAGAATGAATCCCAGTTTTGGAAGGAATCCGGGAATGAATCTCAGTTTTGGAATGAATTCGAGAATGAATCTCAGTTTTGGAATGAATCCGGGAATGAATCTCAATTTTGGAATGAATCCGGGAATGAATCTCGGTTTTAGAATGAATCCGAGAAATGAATCTCAGCTTTGGAATGAATCCGAGAATGAATCTCAGTTTTGGAATGAATCCGGGAATGAATCTCACTTTTGGAATGAATCCGGGAATAAATCTCACTTTTAGAATGAATTCGGGAATAAATCTCAATTTTGGAATGAATCCGGGAATGAATCTCAGTTTTGGAATGAATCCGCGAATGAATCTCAGTTTTGGAATGAATCCGCGAATGAATCTCAGTTTTGGAATGAATCCGGGAATGAATCTCAGTTTTGGAATGAATCCGGGAATGAATCTCAGTTTTGGAATAAATCCGTGAATGATTCTCAATTTTGGAATGAATCCGGGAATGAATCTCAGTTTTGGAATGAATCCGAGAATGAATCTCAGTTTTGGAATGAATCCGGGAATGAATCTCAGTTTTGGAATGAATTCGAGAATGAATCTCAGTTTTGGAATGAATCCGGGAATGAATCTCAATTTTGGAATGAATCCGGGAATGAATCTCGGTTTTAGAATGAATCCGAGAATGAATCTCAGCTTTGGAATGAATCCGAGAATGAATCTCAGTTTTGGAATGAATCCGGGAATGAATCTCACTTTTGGAATGAATCCGGGAATAAATCTCACTTTTAGAATGAATTCGGGAATAAATCTCAATTTTGGAATGAATCCGGGAATGAATCTCAGTTTTGGAATGAATCCGCGAATGAATCTCAGTTTTGGAATGAATCCGCGAATGAATCTCAGTTTTGGAATGAATCCGGGAATGAATCTCAGTTTTGGAATGAATCCGGGAATGAATCTCAGTTTTGGAATAAATCCGTGAATGATTCTCAATTTTGGAATGAATCCGGGAATGAATCTCAGTTTTGGAATGAATCCGAGAATGAATCTCAGTTTTGGAATGAATCCGGGAATGAATCTCAGTTTTGGAATGAATTTGGGAATGAATCTCAGTTTTGGAATGAATCCGAGAATGAATCTCAGTTTTGGGATGAATCCGAGAATGAATCTCATTTTTGGAATGAATCCAGGGGTCGAGGCCCACTTCACCAACAGTTACGGGAATGAATCCTACGGTCTAGGCCGACTTCACCAGCAGTTTTGGGAATAAATCCTAGGGTCGAGGCCTACCTCTCATACAACACAGTTCGGGAATGGACCACCTCAAGTAACGGTTCAGGAATGAACCACCTCACATCAGCATCAGTTTTGGGGATAAGCCTCAGGGTCGAGGCCCACATTGTCAGAGTTTTGGAATGAATACGGAAATGAATCCTAGGGTCGAGGCCCACATCATTAGAGTTTTGGAATGAATCCAGGAATGAATCCCAGGGTCGAGGCCCACATCAGTCAGAGTTTTGGATGTTGGACATTTATGACCCATAGCATCACTATTTGTACAGATCATGGTGTTATTGTACAAATTAACTATGTGACAAAGGAAATTGCTCTCTAATCATTTGTGATTAGATCAACAAGATGTATAAATGATAAGAGGTCCTTATGATTAGTACCTGGATTGAGATGATATGAGACAGTATCAATCCACGAATGTTTAATTATTAAATATGTTGGGAAAACTCTAAGTCCCGAGGATCGATTATCAAGCAAGAAACATATATGAATACATCAAAGGAAGTTGCAGAATACTCACAATGATCGGTTGAGCGATGCAACGAAGAACAAAAAATTCTTTTCTGCCCTCATTAAAGTCACGGCAGTCCACTGTTTTGGGCTCTCCAAAATTTGGCAATGGTGATCCCTCCAAGCTCCAAGATTTGTGTGATTCTATGATCACGTGTACGGTTCCCTATCACCTTCGCGTGACCCTGATTGTGTGCTAGCACATTAGGAATTGTTGCCATAAAAATTCCTTATCTCTTCTTGCCATTCTCGGCTGTGCAGTGCAGGAAGAAGACTGCCTTTTCGGGCGTGAGAGATATGAAGAGAAAGATAGGAGAGTTATGTGTGTTGGTTGTAAAAAAATATGTATCTAATACACTTGTTAATTTCTAAAATTCATTTACCATTTTCTTTTTCCAAAAAGTCAAATGGCATTAAAGCTTTCCCAACAACTACCATCAATCAATCAAATTGTCATATCACTCAAAGTGATATGTGATTTGACGCTTGAAGTGACTAATGATTTGACGCTTGATGTGACTTGCATGCCGCACTCGAATTCGAAATGCGAATGCGCTCGCAAACACTCTCGGGCTTGGGTTCGCTAATTTTAAATTAATGAATTTTCCGTTGCGACGTAATTAAATGATTATGCCTAGCGAAATCACTATTCACGTCGCTAACGAATTAATTCTAAATTAACTCGTTCGACCGAATGAAAATATAATTTTAATTCCGCGTCGAAATCCAATTTCATATAATATATCGAATATATTATTTTATCGATTAATTCCAAATTAATCGTTATCTCTCTTAAATGATATTTTATCCCAGATAAAATATCTCTGTAATTAATCCCAGATTAATTTTCTCTCTCTACTAATTAATCCCAGAGTAATTATTAATCCCAGATTAATTAATGTGCGAGTCATACATCATCGGTGAATCTTCGGGAAGCGACCCATGAGATCCCCGAATATGTTGGCAGTAAATTCTATCATCGGACTATCCGAACACGTAAGTACCTAGTACTACATTTTTACCGATTTACAAGACAAGGTTGGCTTCTAGCAAAGCGTCATGCCTACCCAATTCTCCAGAAACATCCTTACAGGAATATAGTGATCTATATCAGGCGGAGTATACGTAGCATTGCGTATCTCGATCCAGTATCAGATGTCACGTGCAAGGCCTGAGGCTGAAATTGTGTCTGCCCCGTACAAAGCACAAATCAGATCTCTGGTAACTAGTCTCTATAATCGGATAAACATGACCTAGTCATTTTATCCCGATGACTGCAGTACATAAGAGAACTAGTTTTGTATCCTACGTGATCATCATCTCCACCATGACTGGAGTGATACTTCCGTCTTGACATCATACCCAACACACTGCGATTCTCAATATACCCAGCAGAGGTGTACTCAGAACCTGTTAAAGCCCTGGATGACCTAAAACCAAAGTATATTGATTGTCGTAAGTATTAGCGGTACAAGTCTCAGGTTAAGACCAAATACACCTACCCTGATTTCGGACTTCCATAGACACGTAGTCATACTACCAATGGAATTCCGATGGGTCTATCCAGATCGAAGCTGTTTTCCGTACCATCGGTAAAACACAACCTCCTACTACACTTGCATGAGTATCCTATACCCAAATATATGAGAACTATGCCGTTATGCCCTTACAACATGCACAAGTGTAATACTAGTCTTTTACGCATTATCGATGTCCAATCTCGATAATACTCTAACTAGGGATATTTAATAATTAAACCTTCATGGATTGATACTGTCTCATATCATCTCAATCCCGGAACTAATCATAAGGACCTCCTATCATTTATACATCTTGGTGATCTAATCACAAATGATAAGAGAGCAATTTCCTTTGTCACATAGTTAATTTGTACAACAACACCATGATCTGTACAAATAGTGACGCTATGGGTCATAACTGTTTAACAATCTCCTACTTGGACTATAGCCAGTCACTCAAGTGTCCTACACCCGAACTCTGTACGGTTTGCTCAAATTACTAAGAAAAGACTTGTGTCAGCGGATTTTCATGATTATCATCTGATGTGATTTATTCGATCATCACATCCCCACAATGTATGATCCGAACGAATCAGATGAATATCGAAGTATATATCTGGATTGTTGATGAGACCATTAATTCTTTAGCCTGCCCTGAAGCCTAGCTTAGCTGCTAACAGAACTATTCTAATCCAATTAGATTTATTGTCAACCCAAATGGCTTCTATTGCTTCCTCAACTGCAGCAATAATCCACTTTTGTTGTTTATTCGGTAACAGTATCTTGCTTGGAAGATTTCCATCTCACTGTACCGTTATTCAAACTGTATTGTACCATTTTATGACTTAGAGTCGTCTTTCTCGGTTTGGAATCTTGCAGCAGTGATCCCAGTCACTCCAAGTTCTCCTTCTCCATAGTTTTAAGACAATATCATTAGTTCTCTAAGATACTTAAGGATGTTCTTAACATTAATCCAATGACTATCACTTGGATTGGCCCGATTGTGACTCCATATGCTCAAAGTGTATGAGACACCAGGTCACGTACATTTTTCAATGTACGAGTTCTCGGAGAGTATCAACAACTTTCAATCTATCCCAATAGATCTTTATTCCTAGAATAAAGGTTGTTTCTCCCAAGAATTCTACGGAGAATTTTTCATGAAAGCCAAGCATTCACCGATTGTATTATGGGAATATCATTTCCAAGAAAGGATATATTATCATTATTTAGGACTTTCAATGGCAGTGCTCTCCCACTAACCTTTTTATATACACAAGAATCATTTTCGTTTTGAATTAAATCATATACCATTATGATTACATCAAAACGATAATTCCAAGAACGCTATGCTTGCTTCAATCCATACATGGATTGAATAACCTGCCAACCTTGTTTGCTAGTTTTTGTACGAAAAAACCGTCAGAATGTTGTAAACATCATCCGAAAGGTTTCCGTCAAGGAAAGCGGTTTTGGCATCTAGTTGCCACATTTCATAAATGAAACATGCAGCATTAGCAAGCATTATCCAAATGGATTTATCGTGGCAACAGTTAAAAGGTTTCGTCGTAATCGACACAATGTTGATAACGATACATTTTTCGCTACAAGCCTAGCTTAGTACGTTGGTATGTTGCCTTCCATGTATGTCTTCCTTGAAGACATATATAGTACCAATAGGCACTATGCCTTCCGGTACATCAACTAGTGTCTAAACTAAGTTGGTATACATGGAATCCATTTCAGACTTATGGCACTTTGCCATAACAGGGAGTCGATATCCTGTATCACTTCCTTATACGTAGTCAGTTGGGATTCCTCAATAAGATTGACATGTTTATAAGGTGTGATCAGAAACCCATACCCCAGGTTATTTTCTGACTCTCACCGACTTACGTGGTTCTTGTGTATTCAAAGATTACTGGTATAGTTCCATCCTTGATGAACTATTTGTGTTCCATTAAGGAATCAGTGCCGGGAATAGTATTACTCCGATTTTCATCGATTTTTACTTTCCTCCCACTTACCACTGCATATAGGTATTCCTCTTAGGAAAACCGCATGGTGAGTAACAATTACATTGTTCTTATGTGAGTTGTATAAGTACTATACTTTTGTTTCCCTAGGATAACCATTATTAGACACTTATCCAATTTGGGTTCTAGTTTGGTATCATCCAAACATGTGCCTAGCATACCCAAATCTTCAGGAATGAGAAAACCCAGTTTCTTTCATGTTCATATCTAATATTTAGTCTGTCTACCATATTTTTATGGAACCTTATTCTAAATAAGTTCTGCACTGTTAATGCGTATCCGTTGAAGGAAATGGTAGCTTAGAGCGACTCATGATTAACCTTAACATGTCCAACAAAATTCAGTTTCTCCGTTCAGACATACCGTCAAACTGACGTGTTCCGGGAGGAGTCCTCATTGAAAGAATACTATACTCTTTCAAGTATATGAGAAACTTATCGCTTAAGTATTTTCATCATGATCTAACCGTGATGGTTTTATACTTTAGCCGATCTGTTTGTCTATTTCTTGTCAAAACTGTAAAAGTTTCCGATTTGTGTTTCAAAAGAAACACATAACCATAATGCGATGCCACATCCATAAAGGTTACGAAATATTCATATCCACCTCTAGCCTAGCTAGATATGGGCCCACTTGCTTCATTATGAACTAGGGCTAACAGATCGGTGGCACTTGCATTTTTACCAAGTAAAGGTGTTTTAGGCACTTTGCCCAATAAACTAGATTCGTAGACTTTATTTGATTGGAATCAAATTTGTCATAGTACTCACTCTTCAAATGTGTGGATATACGAGTCTTGTTTAAATTGTGTCCCAGACAACAATGCCACATTTAAGTTTCTTCTGATCAAATCAGTTTGAGCTATTAGTTTGTCATATTATATGTTTGAGATTTATCAAAATATAAATACTGTTATTCACATCTAATGTGTTTATCTCAATATCATCTTTATATAATGAAACACTTTAGTGTTCTAGAATATAAAGGTATTCCCGCAACGGGTTAAACCCTGATATAAAGATAATGTATCTAGTCAAACTAGTTACATTTTAACAGTTTCCTAATTTAAGTACACACCCGAAGGGTAGTTCCTAAACTTAGGTATTTACGGTTAAAACAACGACTTTCATCCCGTTTTCAATTCGCATATTAATCTCAATTGAAGTCAGTATCCTGCTCAAGGCAGATTCTGCACACCAGTACATATTTATGTACCACACTAAGTATTTAAAATCCAATTTTAATACTAGTAGTGAACATATTTTATGACAAACATATTTGAAGCTGAAGCCTTGCCCGTCTTCAATTCCTTCATGTCTGCTTTGTTCAAACGGCAGTCACGCTTCCGCGATCCCGTTTTCCATAATTTAGCCAGACATTTTGGGATATGTCCTTTGTCTTCCCAGAAGATTATAATGATTTTGCCTTTTGCCCTTTTCACACTCAGAAGCCTTTGGCCAAGCCTTGGCCTTCCCGAATGTCGAAATAAGATGCGCCTTGCGCTTTTTGCCTTATTGTAAACTTTGGCTTTGACTCCTTGAGTATAGCCATTAACTCTCCAAGAGTTTACGATTGCAATTTAGTACTTATAAGATCTAAGAATAGATCTATGAAGATCCTTCAATTTCATTATCATACTTTAAGGATCTAATCCTTAGTTCTGATTAAGAAATTAAGGAGTCTATGCATCAAGCTTAATGGATTAAGCACTAAAGTTATCATCATATGAATATTCCAAATATCATGCTCTACTATTTGCTTAACTCCGGGCTTAGGCCTAATATGTTATTTTATCAAATAAAGTAACTTATTATTTTCCAGGACCATCCTGAAATTTTATTCCCAATTTGAAAATTAAAGTCGTTTAAAAAATGTTTTCACTCAGGATTATGTTTTAAACACTAATCTTTCAATTATCTTGATTCTAATAGTCCAACTATTCAATCAACGATTTTAGGTACTATTTATTATAATGATTACTATAGTCCAACTATATAATCAACTATAATTTAATAGGTCAAATTCAATTATATTGATTACTATAATCCAATTATAAAATCAACTATAATTAATTAAATCAAATATATTGATTACTATAATCCAATAATATAATCAACTATAAATGAATAGTTTGAATACAGTCCAACTGTTAAATTAAAACAACTATTAAATATTAGTCCAACTAATAAATAATTTACTTAACGACCAATGATTGAAATGAGCACGTATGGCAAGTTATTAAAAGAATATTGCAAATTTAATAATTACCTCCCACTATTTTTCGGTGAGCCTCTTGTTGGAAATAATTACCAAGCCCCAAGATCAACAAGAACAAGCAAAATACATAAATACATGAATGAATTAATTGAAGTATGGCGGAATCATACTCACAATACTTGAAGATGGATGCTTAGATGATGCGAAAACTCCTCCCTTGTGCAGTGAAGATCTCGGCCAAGAAGAAAGGAGGGACTCCAAGTCGAGTTTGATCCTTCCAAGCTCAAGGATTAGTTTCCCATATCACCTATGTATGATCCCTTGAAGGTGCTAGCCTTTGTTGTGATTTTGAATGCACAACTTCTTCAAATCTTGCCACAAAAATTGAAGAAATGGAGAGCCCAAAACTGGATGCAGTTTCGGCAATGTGAGAGAGAGAGAGTGTTATGATTTTTTGTTACAAAAATCAATTTATATTATGCCATAATATTTATTAAATTAATAATAAATTTATGACACAAATCATGCGATGGCTTAGAGTGTCAACACACTCAAACTCCATGCAAAACCTTTGAGTGTATTGTACACTATCACCATGCAATGTATTAACAATTAAATAATGCATAAAATGACATGTGTCATGTGGGCCCCACACGTTTCCCAATGAAAGTGGGCCCACGTGCACTCACGCATTCTGGTTCGATATTTCCGAAATACTGAACTTACGTCGCGACGTTAATTAAATCGAATTTAAATAAATAATTGCGCCTAGCGAAATTATTATTTACGTCGCTAACGAATTAATTCTAAATAACTCGTTTGTCCGAATTAAAATCTAATTTTAATTTCGCGTCGAAATCGAATTTCGATTATTATATCGAATATAATAATTTTACGATTATTTCCAAATTAATCGTTCTCTCTCTATGTATAGTACTTTATCCAAGATAAAGTCTCTCCGTAATTAATCCAAGATTAATCGAGTTTGAATCATACGTCATTGGTGAATCTTCGGGAAGCGACCCAAGAGATCTCTGGATATGTTGGCAGTAAATACGGCCGTCAGATTATCGAACACGTACGTACCAAGTACTACGTTTTTACCGATTTACAAGACAAGGTTAGCCTCTAGCAAAACGCCATGCCTACCCAATTCTCCAGAAATATTCTTATTGGAATATAAGATCTATAACAGGCGTAGTATACCGTAGTATAGTGTATATCGAACCAGTATCGGATGATCACATGTAAGGCCTGGGGCTGGAAATGTGTCTGCCCCGTACGATACACATATCGGACATCAAGCAACCAGTCTCTTTGAATCGGATAATCCTGACCTAGTCATATTATCCCGATGGTTGCAACCATTATAGAGTACTAGTTCTGTATCCCTCGCGATCATCATCTCCATATGTCTGAAGTGATACTTCCATCTTTACATCACACCCAATACACTACGATTCTCGATAAACCCAGAAGAGGTGTACACAGAACCCGTTAAAGCCCTGGACCACCAAAACTAAAGTTTACCGATTGTCGTAAGTACTAGCGATGCAAGTCTCAGGTTAAGATCATATGCACCTACCCTGAAGCGGACTCCCAAGACACGCAGACATACTACCAATGGGATTCCGCGGGGTCTATCCAGAGCGAAGCTGTTTTCCGTACCATCGGTAAAACACAACCTCCTACCGCACTTGCATAAGTATCATATACTTAAATATATGAGAACTATGCCGTTGTGCCCTCACAACATGCACAAGTGCAGTACTAGTCTATTCCGCATTATCGATGTCCAATCTCGATAATACTACGACTAGGGATATTTAATGATTAAACCTTTATGGATTGATACCGTCTCATATCATCACAATCCGGAACTAATCATAGGGACTCTTACCATTTATATCAAAGTAAATAAATTACAAAACGGTAAAAGGCAATTTTCATTACTACATAGTTAATTTTGTACAATAATACAATATCATTTACAAAATAGTGACGCTATGGGTCATAACTGTCTAACAATCTCCCACTTGGCCTATAGCCAGTCACTCAAGCATCTAATACCTGAACTATGTATGTGTCGCTCAAACTTTTCCCGAGGAATTGTTTTCGTCAGCGGATCTGCAATGTTGTCCTCTGATGCGATCTTTTCGATCTTCACATCGCCACGATGTATGATCTCTCGAATCAGATGGAATCGTCGAAGGACATGTTTGGATCGTTGATGAGACCTTGGTTCCTTAGCCTGCGCTATGGCCCCGCTATTGTCACAATACAATAAAACGGGTTCAGCTGCTAATGGAACTAATCCTAATCCAACTAGGAATTTTCGGATCCAAACCGTTTCCTTTACTGCTTTAGCTGCTGCAATGTACTCCGCTTCAGTTATTGAATCGGCAACAGTATCTTGCTTGGAAGATTTCCAGCTCACTGCTCCGTTATTCAAGCAAAATATGTACCTGGTTTGCGACTTGAAGTCGTCTCTATCGGTTTGGAAACTTGCTTCGGTATACCCAGATACCTCAAGTTCTCCATCTCCATAGATTAAGAAAACATCCTTAGTTCTCTTAAGATACCTAAGGATACTCTTAACCGCCATCCAGTGATCCTTTCCTGGATCGGCCTGATATCGACTACACATGCTCAAAGCATAGGACACATCAGGTCGTGTACATATCATGGCATACATGATCGATCCGACTGCCGAGGCGAACGGATAGATAGACGCCATGTGAGTCCGACTCATGTTGTCTCTCTCATCTTGTGTTTTAGGACACATGTCCCTAGATAGATAGACGCCATGTGATGTTGGCAACAGTCCCCTCTTGGACTGATCCATGTTGAATCTCTTCAACACTTTATCAATATATGTACTCTGGGAGAGTCCAAGTAGCCTTCTAGATCTATCCCGGTAGATCTTTATTCCTTGAATAAAAGCTGCTTCTCCCAGATCTTTCATGGAGAATTTCAATGAAAGCCAAGCTTTCACCGACGTTAATATGGGAATGTCATTGCCTATGAGCAATACATCGTCGACATAAAGGACAATAAAAGTCAGTGCACTCCCACTAACCTTCTTATATACACAAGGATCATCTACGTTTTGAATGAAATCATATTCTTTTATGACCTCATCAAAACGTTGGTTCCATGACCTTGATGCTTGCTTCAGTCCATAAATGGACCGATTTAACTTACAAACCTTGTTTGCAAGTCTTGGTGTGATAAAACCGTCAGGTTGTTGCATATAAACATCCTCCAACGGTTTCCGTTAAGGAAAGCGGTTTTAACGTCCATCTGCCATATTTCGTAATCGTAATATGCAACTATCGCAAGCATTATCCGAATGGATTTAATCATGGCAACGGGTGAGAAAGTTTCGTCATAATCAACTCCAAGTTGTTGACGATACCCCTTCGCTACGAGCCTAGCTTTGTACGTTTGTACGTTGCCATCCATGTCGGTCTTCTTCTTGAAGACCCATTTGCATCCAATAGGCTTTACGCCTTCTGGTGCATCAACTAGTGTCCAAACTTGGTTGATATACATGGAATCCATTTCGGCCTTCATGGCCTCTTGCCATAAAGTGGATTCGATACCTTGTATCGCTTCCTCATACGTAGCCGGTTCAGTATCCTCAATAAGATTAATATCTACATGAGGTGAGATCAGGAATCCATACCTCTCAGGTATTACCCTGACTCTCTCCGACCTACGTAGTCCTTGTGGTAATGAAGATTGTGGTTCAGTCTCATCCTGGATGGACTATTCATGTTCCGTTCTCGATTCATGCCAGGAACAGTATCAACTGCATTTAGGAATTCCTTCTCAAGGAAAACCGCATGTAGAGCAACAAATACTTTGTTCTCTTGTGGGTAATAGAAGTAATATCCTTGGTTTCCCTAGGATATCCAACAAATAGGCATTTATCTGATTTGGGTTCAAGTTTGGTACCTTCCAAACGTTTGACGTATGCCCAGCAACCCCAAATCTTCAGGAATGAGAAACCTGGTTTCTTTCCTGTCCATATCTCATACGGAGTCTGTTCAACAGAATTTGACGGAACCCTATTCAAAATAAGAATTGCACTTTCTAATGCATGTCCCCAGAAGGATATAGGTAGCTCAGTGCGACTCATCATCGACCTTACCATGTCAAGCAAGGTACGGTTTCTCCGTTCAGACACACCATTTAATTGTGGTGTTCCAGGAGGAGTCCATTGTGAAAGAATACCATATTCTTTCAAGTAATCTTGAAACTCATTACTTAAGTATTCGCCACCACGGTCCGACCGTAATGTCTTAATACTTTTGCCTGTTTGTTTTTCAACTTCGTGTCGAAACTCTTTGAATTTCTCAAAAGTTTCCGACTTGTGCATCATTAGATACACATAACCATAACGCGATGCATCATCCGTAAAGGTTACGAAGTATCGATATCCACCTCCAGCCTGGCTAGACATGGGCCCACAAACGTCACTATGAACGAGGGCTAACAGTTCAGTGGCGCGTTCACCTTTACCACTAAAAGGTGATTTAGGCATTTTGCCTAATAAACAAGATTCGCAGACGTCATATGAATTTGGATCAAATCCGTCCAAGTACCCACTCTTCGAAAGTGTGGATATGCGAGTCTTGTTGATGTGTCCCAGACGACAATGCCACAAATAAGTTTCTTCCTTTGGATTACTCATTTTGAGCCTTTTGTTTGTTATTTTACGTTTTGGAGATTTTTTATATTCAAAATAAAGACCATTATTTGCATCGGCAGTGCAAATTTCTGCATCATCTTTATATAAATAACACCTGGTGTTTTTAAATACAAAAGTGTACCCATACTGGGTTAACAAAGATACAGAAATAATATTCCTAGTTAAACTAGGAACAAAATAACAGTCATTTAGTTTAAGTACATGCCCCGAGGGCAGTTCCAAAACAAAAGTGCCTACGGCCAAAACAGCAACAGAAGTTCCATTTCCAACTCGTAGATCTACCTCCCCCGAAGTCAGTCTCCTGCTATCATGCAGATCCTGCACATCAGTACAAATATGAGAACCACAGCCAGAATCAAAAATCCAATTTTTATTAAGACTAGAAGTAGTCATATTTATCTCAATAACAAACATACCTGAGGCCGGTGCCTTGCCCGCCTGTATGTCCTTCTTGTGTCCCTTGTTCATGCGCATTTCAGGCAAACATCTTGAGACTTGTCCCTTGGCTTCCCAGAAGCCTTTGTTGACTTGGCCTTGCCTTTGTTTCTATGCTTTTTCTTCTTAACACCCCCAGTTGCCTTGAGCCCAGCTTTCGGCGTTTGAGATGTTGATGCAAAGTGCGCCTCGCGCTTGTTGCCTTTCAGAAGCTCTTTCTCTGACTCCTTGAGAATCGATAATAACTCTCCAAGAGTATCATCCGAATTCATCAATTTGTAGTTGATGACAATCTGTTTCCAAGTATCGGGTAGTGACTGTAGAAGTACATCTATAGACAGCTCAGCCTCCAAGACTATACCCATATTAGCCAATTCTTCAATATCGGCTATCATTTGAGTCCCATGGACCTCAACAGAACTACCATCAGTCATATGGGAGTGAAAGATTTTCTTCACTAACTCGTACCTCGCCATCCGCTTATTAGTGCGGTGAAGATCTTGCAATCTTGCCATCATATCATAAGGATCCAAGTCCCTATTCTGGCGGCGAAAGTGTTGAGTCATTGAAGCAAGCATGATCGACTGAGCCGTGTCACAATCATCACTGTGAGTTTTCCATAACTCCAGCTCAAGTGGCTCAGTGGGCTTAGGCCCGAGAGGTCTTTGTATCGTATACAGTATCCTCTCCGCCCCAAGGACTACCCTTAGGTTCATTTCCCAGTCGGCGAAGTTGGTGCCCTTGAACACATTATCACCCATGATTATGTCACAGGACATTTCCCTTGTTTGCCATCTTAACTACGATAATCTAATTATCAGTTAACGATATGTGGGTACAGTCAAACTGTTACATAAAAAAAAATATCATTGTATTAGTCCAACTAATGTGTAAATATTGACGAAATAAGTTGTGTAAGCGCGTAAAGCTAAGTATCTGAACGATAATTGCAAATTCAATACTAGCCTCCCACTATTTTCTGCAAGTCTCTAACCCTCTGTTGAGTACTCGGGAAATCCAATTTCCTAGTGGGCTAGGATCCCGTTAAATAACACACAACCTTGACTTTGGCCAACAAATTGTATGATATTTAACTAGGTAGATCTCGAAGATCAATGGATCCATCCAATTCCTAGATCCGGTAGGTGGACATCCAAGTCCGAAACATATACATATGTCAATGCATCCAATACATTTTCCTAACCATTTCCTCTGAATCAACTAAGCCTTGGCTTTGGCACAACAAACCTAATGATTCCAGTTAAGCGGGACCCATTGACGAGGAAAGTTTCGTAATCAATGTCGATGGACAAGAAGTGATCTTGACTTTGGCCAACAAATCACAACTTGGACAGGACACCGATGTGGAACAAAACTCTCATGATTCAAACACATCCTCAATTGACAAAGGTCTTGACTTTGGCCAACAAACCAATGCCAATTCGGATCTTGAGAAAGAATCATTCAACGGAAGGAAAATCGCTTATATGTTTGAGGGATTTTTCGCGTAATTGGCAACCAATTAATTTATCTTTGTTAGGTCTTATCATCATACACCCTTAAGCATGCTTCTAAAACATCATAAAGCGCGTAAAGTAAAGTAATAGCGATATACGGATGGATATGAACAACAACTTGTTCCTAGAACAACAAATCACTCCTTTCCTCTCCCCGCTAGCACTATTATACTCTTACCCAATTACATAATACAATAAGAGAAACCTCATTTACATTGAGGGGAATTAGGTGAGAAGAGAATACAAAGAGACAATAAGAGAAAGGCTGGACACGCAGGTCCAATTTATAAATTCTAAATTTACAATAATTTCTAAAATTACCCTTCCCTTCTAATATCCATCCGATATACACTATTCATACATCACATCCACATTCATTCATTCAAGGCATGTTATACAACCAATCAAATCCAATTAATTAGTCTTTAATTAGGTGACAATACAATGTTCAAACAATTGTTTGCATTGCGCGAGTCCAACTCAATTTGAGAATAAATACTTATAGTATGAATTCACGAATTATATCGAACTACTCGTTAAATCCAATTTAAGTCGTATTCAATACTAATCCTATTATTTAATTCTAAATTAAATATTTACACTTTTATTGTGCTTTTATAACTTAGATTCCAAATCTAATACAATCGGGTCTCAATGCCCAACTAACATCTAATGTCCGTTTAATTAAAGTCCGATGGGCTTTCAATTGATTTCTTTAGGCTTGGGTTTTGGTCAATGTATGGGTCAAACCCAATTACCAAGCCCAATAAGGAATCACCCTCATATGCCATAAAATCAATATCAAGCCCATAAGGCCCAATTAAACATAAAAGCCCATTTATTACATTTGAGCTTAAATGGTGTGATTTAGGCCCATTTTGGATCCAATCCAAATGGTCCAAATCTACTTGGCCCAACCAATGCCCATTATGTCCAAATATAATAGTTTTAGGCCCAATTCAAAATTAAGCCCAACTAACCAAATTTTAAAATTCCAAATTTTATAACTTAATTAATTAAAGTGTATTATCATGATTAATCCTTTAAATCAATATTCCCAAAATATCAAATTAATCCATTAATCATATTTTTATCTTAAATATATGTCCAACATTATTTAATCAAAAAATCAAGTCCCTAATCCTCCATCAAGCATTCGGCCAAGGTGATTAAAATGGTTCCGATTTCGTTTTCAATCCAATCGAGTTACAAATCATCATTCCATATTGTTTCAAGTCATCTAATGTCTTAAAATTAAAAAATCATCTAGTCCATATGCTTGCATGTATTCGGCCAAGCCTCATTTGGGTTGGAAAAATTAATCCAATTTATTTTCCATGAAATTGATGATGTATAATCTAAATAACATACATCTAAGCATATTTAATCAAGCAAACTCATCAAATCATGCTTCATACAATTTTCCCCAAATAACATCCTAATATATTTGCATGCTCTTTAAGCTCAATGATACCATTGTTGGAAATAATTACCAAGCCCCAAGATCAACAAGAACAAGCAAAATACATAAATACATGAATGAATTAATTGAAGTATGGCGGAATCATACTCACAATACTTGAAGATGGATGCTTAGATGATGCGAAAACTCCTCCCTTGTGCAGTGAAGATCTCGGCCAAGAAGAAAGGAGGGACTCCAAATCGAGTTTGATCCTTCCAAGCTCAAGGATTAGTTTCCCATATCACCTATGTATGATCCCTTGAAGGTGCTAGCCTTGTTGTGATTTTGAATGCACAACTTCTTCAAATCTTGCCACAAAAATTGAAGAAATGGAGAGCCCAAAACTGGATGCAGTTTCGGCAATGTGAGAGAGAGGAGTGTTATGATTTTTGTTACAAAAATCAATTTATATTTATGCCATAATATTTATTAAATTAATAATAAATTATGACACAAATCATGCAATGGCTTAGAGTGTCAAACACTCAAACTCCATGCAAAAACCTTGAGTGTATTGTCTATCACCATGCAATGTATTAACAATTAAATAATGCATAAAATGACATGTGTCACGTGGGCCCCACACGTTTCCAAATGAAAGTGGGCCCACGTGCACTCACGCGTTCGGGTTCGATATTTCCGAAATACCGAACTTACGTCGCGACGTTAATTAAATCGAATTTAAATAAATAATTGCGCCTAGCGAAATTATTATTTACGTCGCTAACGAATTAATTCTAAATTAACTCGTTTGTCCGAATTAAAATCTAATTTTAATTTCGCGTCGAAATCGAATTTCGATTATTATATCGAATATAATAATTTTACAATTAATTCCAAATTAATCGTTCTCTCTCTATGTATAGCACTTTATCCAAGATAAAGTCTCTCCGTAATTAATCCAAGATTAATCGTTTGAATCATACGTCATTGGTGAATCTTCGGGAAGCGACCCAAGAGATCTCTGGATATGTTGGCAGTATACGGCCGTCAGATTATCCGAACACGTACGTACCAAGTACTACGTTTTTACCGATTTACAAGACAAGGTTAGCCTCTAGCAAAACGCCATGCCTACCCAATTCTCCAGAAATATTCTTATTGGAATATAAGATCTATAACAGGCGTAGAGTATACCGTAGTATAGTGTATATCGAACCAGTATCGGATGATCACATGTAAGGCCTGGGGCTGGAAATGTGTCTGCCTCGTACGATACACATATCGGACATCAAGCAACCAGTCTCTTTGAATCGGATAATCCTGACCTAGTCATATTATCCCGATGGTTGCAACATTATAGAGTACTAGTTCTGTATCCTCGCGATCATCATCTCCATATGTCTGAAGTGATACTTCCATCTTGACATCACACCCATACACTACGATTCTCGATAAACCCAGAAGAGGTGTACACAGAACCCGTTAAAGCCCTGGACCACCAAAACTAAAGTTTACCGATTGTCGTAAGTACTAGCGATGCAAGTCTCAGGTTAAGATCATATGCACCTACCCTGAAGCGGACTCCCATAGACACGCAGACATACTACCAATGGGATTCCGCGGGGTCTATCCAGAGCGAAGCTGTTTTCCGTACCATCGGTAAAACACAACCTCCTACCGCACTTGCATAAGTATCATATACTTAAATATATGAGAACTATGCCGTTGTGCCCTCACAACATGCACAAGTGCAGTACTAGTCTATTCCGCATTATCGATGTCCAATCTCGATAATACTACGACTAGGGATATTTAATGATTAAACCTTTATGGATTGATACCGTCTCATATCATCACAATCCGGAACTAATCATAGGGACTCTTACCATTTATATCAAAGTAAATAAATTACAAAATGGTAAAAGGCAATTTCATTACTACATAGTTAATTTTGTACAATAATACAATATCATTTACAAAATAGTGACGCTATGGGTCATAACTGTCTAACACCTCTAACCCTCTGTCGAGTACTCGGGAAACCGTGTTTTCTAGTGGGCTAGGATCCCGTTAAATAACACATAATCTTGACTTTGGCCAACAAGTTGTATGATAATTAACTAGGTAGATCTCTAAGATCAATTGGATCCCATCCAATTCCTAGATCCAGTAGGGGGACATCCAATTCCGAAACATATATCTTATATATGCCAATATACCCAATATATTACCTAACCTTTTTCTTCTGAACCAACTAAGCCTTGGCTTTGGCACAACAAACTTAGTGATCCCAGTTAAGCGTGACCCATTGACCTTGGAAAGCTTCGTAATCAATGAAGATGGACAAGAAGTGGTCTTGACTTTGGCCAACAAACCACAACTTGGACAAGACACCGATATGGAATAAAGCTCTCGTGATTCAAACACATCCTCGACGGACAAAGGCCTTGACTTTGGCCAACAAGCCAATGCCAGTCTTAGATCTTGAGTAAGAATCACTCAATGGAAGGGAAAACGCTTAATATTTTTTGAGGGTTTTTCGCGTGCAAATTGGCAACCAATTTATTATCTTTGTTAATGTCTCATCATCAAACACCTTGAAACATGCATTCTAAACACATAATAAGGCGCATATAAATAAATAATAATGATATACAGATGGATACTTTACACATTGATCCTAGATCAAATCTCTCCCTTTCCTCTCTCCCGCTAGCACAAGTATTTACTTCTACCCGTTACATAACACTTCTAAAGAAACTTCATTTACATTGAGGGGAATAGGTGAGAAGAGAAATTCATAGAGTATGGAGGTAATAGGCTGGACACGCAGGTCCAATTAATAAATTCTAAATTTATTACAACAATTTCTAAAATTGCCCCACCCATCTAATATCCATCTGATACACGTTATTCATGCATCGCAACCATTTATTCACACAAGCATGTTATCAATCAATCTAATCCAATTAATTAATCTGATAATTAATGACCATCCAATGTTCAAACAACGATTTGATTTTGCGCGAGTCAAACTCATTTTTGCGAATAAGTACTCAAAGTACGAATTCTTGAATTAAATTAAACTGCAACATTAAATCCAATTTAATATGTATTTAATACTAATTCACTATTTAATTCCAAATTAAATACTACACTT
Organism: Zanthoxylum bungeanum; assembly: GCA_019454045.1. NCBI lineage: Eukaryota > Viridiplantae > Streptophyta > Magnoliopsida > Sapindales > Rutaceae > Zanthoxylum > Zanthoxylum bungeanum. The sequence continues at coordinate 13,266 of SKCR01039299.1, read as the reverse complement.
TATTTGACGAAACTTTACGACTTAAATTCCAAATTTAATCGTTACGGGTCTCAAAGCCCGATTAACATCCAATGTTTATTTAATTAAAGTCCAATGAGCTTTTAATTAATTTCTTTAAGGCGTGGACTTTTGGTCAACTTGGGTCAAACCCAATAACCAAAGCCCAATCAAGGAATAACCCCATAAGCCTAGAAATCAATTTAGGCCCATTAGGCCTAATTAAAATAATTAAGGTCCATTAGTCGCATTTGGACTTTATGGATGTGGTTTTGGGCCCAATTGGATCCAACAAATTTTCCTAAACCAATCTTGGTACAACCAAGCCCATTAAAGCACAATAACAATTTTTTAAGCCCAATTTCCAAAATTAGCCCAATTAATTAAATCATAAAAATTCCAATTTCACAATTTAATTAAACTAAAGTGTATAACATAATTAATTACCCAAATCAATATTTCCAAAACACCAATTAGCCTAATTAATTATGCTCATTAACAACAATTAGTGTCCAACACAATTTACAAAAATCAAACCCATTTACATGCTCATTTAGTCTCGGCATTTGGGGATATTTTATGTCCAATTTGGTTTCAATCCAATTAAATCCAATTCAACATTAAATCAACATTCCCAACATGATTCCAACTCATCCAATGAATCAAAAATAAAAAAATCCAAGACTTTTAGGGTTCTCAAACTCTCGGCCAAGCCATGTAATTTGGGGAAAATTGTTCCAAACCATTTTTCATGAAATTGATGAATCAATCTTCAATTAAACATCATTTAAGCATACTTAATCAAACAAGTCAACCAAATCATGTTCAAAATCAATTTACCCAATTTTAACCCTAAATCAAGTTTCATGCTTAATCAACGCTCTGATACCATTGTTGGGAAAAATCTAAGTCCCGAGGATCGATTATCAAGCAAGAAACATATATGAATACATCAAAGGAAGTTACGGAATACTCATAATGATCGGTTGAGCGATGCAACGAAGAACAAAAAATTCTTTTCTGCCCTCCTTGAAGTCACGACAGTCCACTGTTTTGGGCTCTCCAAAATTTGGCAATGGTGATCCCTCCAAGCTCCAAGCTTTGTGTGATTCCATGCTCACGTATACGGTTCCCTATCACCTTCGCGTGACCCCGATTGTGTGCTAGCACATTAAAAATTTTTGCCACAAAAATTCCTTATCTCTTCTTGCCATTCTCGGCTGTGCAGTGCAGGAAGAAGACTGCCCTTTTGGGCGTGAGAGAGATGAAGAGAAAGAGATGAGAGTTATGTGTGTTGGTTGCAAAAAAATGTGTATCTAATACACTTTTTAATTTCTAAAATTCATTTACCATTTTCTTTTTCCAAAAAGTCAAATGGCATTAAAGCTTTCCCAACAACTACCATCAATCACTCAATCAATAAAATTGTCATATCAGTCAAAGTGATATGTGATTTGACGCTTGATGTGACTAATGATTTGACGCTTGATGTGACTTACGTGCCGCACTCGAATTCGAAATGCGAATGCGCTCGCAAATGACGTATGACTCGCACTTAATTAATCTGGATTAATTAGATGAGAGAGAAAATTAATATGGGATTAATTGCGGAGATATTTTATCTGGGATAAAATATTATTTAAAGAGATAGAACGATTAATTTGGAATTAATCGATAAAATAATATATTTGATATATTAAACGAAATTGGATTTCGACGCGGAATTGAAATTAGATTTTAATGCGGGTGAACAAGTTAATTTAGAATTAATTCGTTAGCTACGTAAATAGTGATTTTGCTTTGCATAATTAATTAATTACGTCGCAACGGAAAATTCGTTAATTTGGAATTAGCAAACCCGAGCCCGGTAGTGTTTGCGAGCGCACTCGCATTGAGAACTTAAGTGCGGCCCTCAAGTCACATCAAGCGTCAAATCACTAGTCAATCAATTGATGTGACAACTTGTCGCTTGCTTGTGTGAATAGTGATGGAAGTTGTTGGAGTTGTTGGATGGCTTAAACCCTTTGACTTTTGGAAAGCCAAAAATTTGGTAAATGGATTTTTTGAAAATCATTTTGTGTATTAGATACACTTATTCTTCAAACAACCAAATACAACTTACTTCTCTCATTCCCCTCTTCATCTCTCTCAAATTTTGGCATAATGTCGAGAACAAAGAGAAGCAATAGGAGGATGATTTTTGTGGCAAAAATCAAGAGTGCTAGCACACAAAGGAGATATACAAAGGAGGTAGGGAAACCCACTTGTGAGCTTGGAATCACCATTTGCTAAATCTTGGAGCTTGGAGCACCAAAAGGAGGTTATGACCGAATTCTAGGAGGCCAAAAACAGCCCACTGCCGAGCATCTTGGAGGAGGCAGAAAAGTTTTGTTGTCCCTCGCATCGCCTCGACTGATCGATGTAAGTATTCCTCAACTTCTTTATGTATTTGTACTATGTTTCCATGCTTTAATCGATCCTCGGGACCGTAGATTTTCCCAACAATGGTATCAGAGCGAGTAAAAGCATGAAACTTGAACTTAAGGTTAAAATTGGGTAAAATTAATTTGAGTATGTTTGAGTGAAATTGGATGTTTGAGTATGCTTAAATTATGATAACATGGTGTTATGCATTGTCAATTTCATGAATTTTGGATTGGACAAATTTTCCCCAAAATGTGAGGCTTGGACGAATACATTAGAACCCTAAATGTCTTGGTATTTTTGATTTTTGATCTATTGGATGAATTGTAATTATGTTGGGTAATGTTGATTTAATGTTGAATTTGATTTAATTATATTGAATTCGAATTGGACATTAAAAACCCCTAATTGCCGAGACATGAAGTATGGAAAATGGGTTTGATTTTTGACAATTTGTGCTGGACACTAATTATTGTTAATGAGCATGATTAATTAGGCTAATTGGTGTTTTGGAAATATTGATTTGGGTAATTAATTATGTTATACACTTTGGTTAATTAAATTGTGAAATTTGGAATTTTTGTGATTTAATTAAATGAGTTTAAATTGGATTTGGGCTTGTAAAGTTGTAAATGGGCTAATTGGGCTTGGTTGTACTAAGATGGGTTTAGGAAAATTGGTTGGATCCAATTGGGCCCAAAACCACATCCATAAAGTCCAATTATGACTAATGGACCTTTAACTTTAATTGGGCATAATGGGCCTAAATTGGTTTATAGGCATATAAGAGTGATTCCTTTAAATGGGCTTTGGTTATTGGGTTTGACCCAAGATGACCAAAAGTCCATGCCTTAAGAAATTAATTAAAAGCCCATTGGACTTTAATTAAATTAACATTGGATGTTAATCGGGCTTTGAGACCCGTAACGATTAGTTTTGGAATCTAAGTCGTAAAAGGTTCGTTAATAAAATGTATTATTTAATTTGGAATTAAATAGTGAATTAGTATTAAATACAAGCTAAATTGGATTTAATATTGTAGTTTAATTTAATTCAAGAATTCGTACTTTGAGAACTTATTCGCAAAACGAGTTGGACTCGCACAAAATCAAATTGTTGTTTGAAAATTGGATTGTCATTAATTATCAGATTAATTAATTGGATTAGATTGATTGATAACATGCTTGTGTGAATACATGGTTACGATGCATGAATAATGTATATCGGATGGATATTAGATGGGTGGGGCAATTTTGGAAATTGTTGTAATGAATTTAGAATTTAATAATTGGACCTGTGTGTCCAGCCTATTACCTCCTTACTCTTTGTATTTCTCTTCTCACCTATTCCCCTCAATGTAAATGAGGTTTCTTTAGAAGTGTTATGTAACGGGTAGAAGTAATACTTGTGCTAGCGGGAGAGAGGAAATGGAGAGATTTGATCTAGGATCAATGTGTTAAATATCCATCCACATATCATTATTATTTTATTTTACACGCCTTATTATGTGTTTAGAATGCATGTTTAAGGGTGTATGATGATGAGACCTTAACAAAGATAATAAATTGGTTGCCAATTTGCACGCGAAAAACCCTCACAAAATATTAAGTGTTTTTCCATCCATTTAGTGATTCTTACTCAAGATCCAAGACTGGCATTGGTTTATTGGCCAAAGTCAAGGCCTTTGTCCGTCGAGGATGTGTTTGAATCATGAGAGCTTTGTTCCATATTGGTGTCTTGTCCAAGTTGTGATTTGTTGGCCAAAGTCAAGATCACTTCTTGTCCATCGACATTGATTATGAAGCTTTCCAAGGTCAATGGGTCACGCTTAACTGGGATCACTAAGTTTGTTGTGCCAAAGCCAAGGCTTAGTTGATTTAGAGGAAAAAGGTTAGGCAATATATTGGATATATTGGCATATATAATATATATATTTCGGACTTGGATGTCCCCGTACTGGATCTAGGAATTGGATGAGATCCAATTGATCTTAGAGATCTACCTAGTTAATTATCATACAATTTGTTGGCCAAAGTCAAGATTGTGTGTTATTTAACGGGATCCTAGCCCACTAGGAAACAAGGTTTCCCGAGTACTCGACAGAGGGTTAGAGGTTCGCCGAAAAATAGTGGGAGGCAAGTATTGAATTTGCAATATTCGTTTAATAACTTCCCATATGCGCTCATTACAAATTATTCGTCAAATAAATTAAATGTTAGTTGGACTAATATTTAAATAGTTGTTTTAATAAAACAGTTGGACTGTATTCAAACTTTTTCATTTATAGTTGATTATATAATTGGATTATAGTAATCAATATATTTTAATTAACAATTTAATTATAGTTGATTTTATAATTGGATTATAGTAATCAATATAATTGAATTTAACCTATTAAATTATAGTTGATTATATAGTTGGACTATAGTAATCATTATAATAAATAGTACCTAAAATCGTTAATTAAATAGTTGGACTATTAGAATCAAGATAAATTGAAAGATTAGTGTTTAAAACTTAATCCTGGGTGAAAATGTTTTTAGACTTGGGGGTGTGTTATCCACTTTGCACCAGGTTATTAAGTTCCTGTATGGTGAGGAAGTCGTCACCATCAGGGCTGAAGTAGACAATGATGTGGCTGCTTTAGACATACAGCCTTTCATAAGGGTCCAAGTGGTGGCAAACTTCGAAGAATGGGTGGACCCTAAAGTGGCTAGAATCATGGAAAGAATGAAATATGAGCCGGGCACAAATTTGAGTGCTAGTGGCCAAGGAATAAGAGCACTGCCAGATTTCAAGGGACATACGACTAAGAGAGGATTAGGTATGAATCTGACGGGAATGAGCCGAAGACCAAGAAAAAATAGATGAAGCTAATGGAATACTTTGTGAAAGCCATAGAATATCAAGGAGAGTCTGAACCCGTAGAATTCAATGGGATCACAGTACCAGGATTCGAGATCTTCAAGGATGTGATGAGCAAAGAACCACAGGCAGAGGAAGTTGCAAAAGAGGAAGGTAAATGGGAAGAAGAACTACTGCAGTTGGAGAATCTAACGCTCGAAGAAAGTAAGAAGACGGAAGAAGACAAGACTAAAAATTACGAAGATGTTTATTTTGATGACTTATTTGATTGTAATCATGCATTTATTAATAATAAAGTGTTGGAATGTATGCCCTAGAGCTACATGTGATGTAAACGATTTTATGTGTTTTGAAATAATACGATGCATTATTCATTTATCAAATTATTTGTTTAATTTTCGCATATTATATATCATCTTAAATATCCTAGATTACTTATTTGCCTTCAAACTTAGTGTATGAGTGTCATACATAAGAGGATTTAAGTCTGAAGTTAGTAATCTTAAATAGTCCATAGAGAGCAAACAAAGCGGGTACTTTGTTTGTAGTTTATCTATAGCTGCGGTCCATTCTATATTTGTATGACGATTTTGATCCGGATCGTCCAGGTAGAGACATGAGAATGGAGGCACCTTGTATGATGCGATCATATAGGACTGGACCCAGATGGAAATGACATTCTTATAATATCCGTTAAACTAAGAAAGTCATTTCGATCTATAAGATGGTCATATGTGGATTGATCTTAATCCTGTGTGTACTACAAACTCCTGCATGGGAGGCCATGTCTTTTGATTTACAAATGTGAGGTTGGTGTAGCAGTCCCGACCAATAGCTACGTACTTTGAGGGCATGGTCTGTTGTGTAGCTGGGAACGTTTTACATAGACATAGAGTTCACTCCTTCTTGCGAGAAGTAGAGGAGTATCTTTCTTAAGGGTTGATTCGGTGCTTGAACGATTTGAGCGCTCAAGTCTTTCTGTTACGAATAGAAAGATTAAAATTCATAATGGTTATGAATAAATCGTTCATTAGAGAATCAATGGTACTTAAGGTAAAGATAATTAGAGGGGTATAACAGACATTATGACCCGACTCTAATTACTAGATACTCGTGAAGGGTCAATTCGTATGTAATGGCTATATCGATGGACACTGACTTGGTTCGACTATATATATCATCTGCTGCAATGAGAGTGCAGCTTCGGATTTTTAGTGGAATAACCCGGAGCTAATAATTCAGAATATTTAATTAAGAGCTTAATTAATATTTCGAGATTATTGGAGCTCAGAACCGTAGGTCCATTTGGTCCCCGTGCTAGCTCAATTTACTATAGCGGATTTAGTATAATTGGATAGTCCAATTATATACTCACATATGTATAAATATTATTAATATAATTAATAATATTATTTTTCACACTTGAAACTATATATTAAAAGTTAATGTATGGTATTAATAATTATATGATAATTATTAAATACAAAATATTAAATTATATATGATATAATTTAATAAGGCTAAGATTGTAAATTCTAAATTATGGGTTTTGGAAACCCGTGTGTTTAATTTAGATGTTACAAATATTTCAAGGCATTAATCTTTTTTTTTTGTAACACCTTTTCCATTATGGAAAGTGAATATTGATTACAATCAATTTTTGCTACATGTTACAAAAAATTGAAAGATTCTTACATGCCATTGCCGATTTTGCAAGGAAAATAAAAAGGAAAGTTTTCTTTAATGGTTTTGGAAGTTATGTATTTGTAAAGTCAAATTACATAATTAATTTTTGTAATTGATTTGGTCATTCAATTCTTGGTTGATGTTACAAAAATTAAAGATATTTTCTTAGCCTTGGCCGATTCTTGATGGATGGGGAGGGGAGTGGTTGATTTGTTTTTGGAAACAATTTAACCTAAGTATATAAAGAAAATTTGATTTTCTTTTAAAAAAAGAAAAAAAAAACTCTCATTCTAACCCTAGCCACCTTTCTTCTTCTCCCATATTCTCTCAAGAGTTGAGAAAGCTTTACAAAGAAAAAAAGAAAAAGAAAATCAAAATACACAAGTGTGTTTGTATCTCTAAAACGTTTAGGGATTGATTTTGTAAGTCCTGCCCACACAAGCTTCCGTTGGTAACGAGTTATAGTTCGGAAGACCTTGTGGTGTTAAACCAATTATCATATACCTCACGGCAATCAAATATTCTGGCAAGCAATGGACTGGACGTGACTATGGCTAAAGGACGTGAGTTGTGATTGAATAACGTATGGGAGATGAACGATCATTGGCCTGTGCGTGTATTGATCATTTGCTTATGAAGACTGGGTGTGACTATATTTGTTGAGTACTTTATTTGTTTAATCACATCAAAGAAATAATATGATCAACGCATGGTTTTCTTATAATTTACAAAGTTACTGTGCGTGGCTTCTTTACATTAATGGTCACTGGATTTTCAATAGATTGATATGTGGCGCATGATCAAATCATGCATAATGGATGATGTGCGTGACTGATAATTATTTGACGATAGCTCATGGGAGTCGGACAGTCGCAAGACTGTGTGCAATGTGTGTGAATAATTCACTGCTGTTCGGGGACTATTCTAGGGGCGTTCCGGGGCTGAAATTTTATCCAAAACATAAGTAAAATTTCAATCGAGTTGCTGGTTCCATTCGGCTAAAGGAAGGGAAGAGCAGGAAATTTTTTCAAGGTCCATCCCGGGTGCCTAAGTCGCTTCCGCTGCGCGAGGAAAGCGTTTCCTACATAAAGACATTGATTTTGTTTACTTATTTGAGTATTTTCCTGTTATTGCATCATAACATGCATGACATTGACTCAACAAAGACAAATGCATTTAATCTTGGTACATGTGAAAACCCCAAGGAAATTTCAATTGCAAGTGAGGTTACCTCTGATGAGCAGAAAGAATTAGAGAGAATATTAATAAAATATGCAAAAGTATTCGTCTGGTCCTATGAAAACATGCCAGGAGTGGACATGGGTATTGCCCAGCACATGATACCAACTTATCCGAACATGAGACCCGTAAAATAAAAGCTCCAAAGAATGAGGTCAGAATTGGCCGAAAAGGTTAAGGAAGAAGTCAAGAAGCAGATAGATGTGGGGTTCTTAGAGGTGCTGAAGTACCCCGAGTTGTTAGCCAACATTGTGCCGGTACCGAAGAATGATGGAAATGTCAGAATGTGCGTGGATTGTAGGGACCTCAATAAAGCTTACCGAAAGGATTATTTTCCCCTACCCCATATAGACGTGTTGGTTGATAGCGCGGCTTTATCTGCTATATACTCGTCGTGGATGGATTCTCAAGATATAACCAGGTCTTCATGGCCGAAGAAGACAAGCATAAGACTGCCTTCGTCACTGAGTGGGGTACATATTGTTACAAGGTGATCTCGTTTGGACTTAAGAATTTGGGAGCCACTTATCAACGAATAGCCACTACATTATTCCATGACTTGATGCACAAGGAGATTGAGGTATACGTGGATGATGTAATGGTTAAATCAGAGACGAGGGCCGGACATATAGAAGTGCTGGAGAAATTCATTTAAAGAGTCGATAAGTACAACCTCCGACTCAACCCCAAGAAGTGTGTGTTTGGGGTAACATCCGGAAAGTTGTTAGGGCATACGGTAGTAATGGAAGGGATAGAAGTGGGCCCTGAAAAGATCAAGGTAATTACCAAGATGCCCGCACCAAAGACAGAAAAGGAAGTTAGAGCTTTTCTCGGAAAATCCAGTATATCAGTCGATTCATTGCCAAGCTAACATTAGTATGTGAGCCCATCTTCAAGCTATTAAGGAAGGACCACCTGTGGAGTAGAATAGGCAATTTCAAGAAACTTTTGAAAAAATCAAAGAATTCTTGGTTAAACCTCCCGTCCTAAAACCTCCAAGGCCGGGCAAACCCTTGGTGTTGTATTTGGCCATAGAAACCGAAGCGCTGGGGGTCATGATGGTACAGGCAGATGAGACAGGGGTGGAACATGCAGTCTAATACCTTAGCAAGAAGATGCTTCCGTATGAAGCCCGCTATCAAGAGGTGGAAAAGATCTGTTTGGCAGTGATATGGGCTTACCGAAAGCTGGGTTATTGCTTCCAATTCTATATGATACAAGTGGTAGCAAAAGAGAATCCTCTAAAGTATTTGCAGTCAGTACCTTCACTGGTGGGGAAGTTGGGTAGATGGTTGGTATTGCTAACAGAGTTTGATATAGAATACCTCACCTTTAAGGTAATCAAAGGGCGAGCCGTACTGGAATTATTGGCATTACAACCCATAAAAGGAGATCAGTATATGTTCGAATTCCCAGACGAGAAGGTTCAAACCATAATGGTTCAGGGGTGGAAAATGTATTTCGACGGGGCGGTGAATTACAAAGGAGCTGGAATAGGAATTGTGATAGTAACCCTCGAAGGAGAAACCCTACCTATGGCCAAAAGGTTGACGTTCAGAGTAACCAACAACATGGCTGAATATGAAGCATGTGTTTTTGGACAGAAATCACTAATAGCCCTAGGAACTAGGGACATAGAAGTTTATGGGGACTCGATGTTGGTAGTTCGACAGATGCGAGGGGAATGGGAATTGAAAGAAGACCGATTGAGACCCTACCTAATTGTGTATTACACTTAGGTTAATTAATTATGGAATTGGAATTTTATAGTTAATTAATTTGGGCTTATTTTGGAATTGGGCCTTATAGGTTGTAATTGGGCTTTTGGGCTTGGTTGTACCAAGTTAGGTTTAGGCCAATTTGGTTGGATCCAATTGGGCCCAAAACCGCATCCATAAAGTCCAATTATGACTTAATGGACCTTAATTATTTAATTGGGCCTAATGGGCCAAAATTAATTTAAAGGCTTATGGGGCAACTCCCGGATTGGACTTTGGTTATCGGTTTGACCCGAGTTGACCAAAAGTCCACGCCTTAAGAAATTAATTAAAAGCCCATTGGACTTTAATTAAATAAACGTTGGACGTTAATTGGGCTTTGAGACCCAAAACGATTGAATTTGGAATTTAAGTCGTAAAGGTTCGTTAATAAAGTGTAATATTCAATTTGGAATTGAATAGTGAATTAGTATTAAATACATGTTAAATTGGATTTAATGTTGTAGTTTAATTTAATTCAAGAATTCGTACTTTTAGTACTTATTCGCAAAACGAGTTTGACTCGAGCAAAAATCAAATCGTTGTTTGAACATTGGATGATCACTAATTATCAGATTAATTAATTGGATTAGATTGATTGATAACATGCTTGTATGAATACATGGTTGTGATGCATGAATAATGTATATCGGATGGATATTAGTCGGGTGGGGCAATTTTGGAAATTGTTGTAATAAATTTGATTTATTAAATTAGACCTGCGTGTCTAGCCTTATCACCTCTATACTCTTTGTATTCTCTTCTCATCTATTCCCCTCAATGTAAATGAGGTTTCTTTAGAAGTGTAGTGTAACGGGTAGAAGTAAATACATGTGCTAGCTTTGGAGAGAGAAAATGAGAGATTTGATCTAGGATCAATGTAAAGTATCCATCTGCATATCATTATTATTTATTTCATATGTGCTTTATTATGTGTTTAGAATGCATGTTTAAGGGTGTATGAAGATGAGACCTTAACAAAGATAATAAATTGGTAGCCAATTGCACGCGAAAAACCCTCGCTTAATATCAAGTGTCTTTCCTTCCATTGAGTGATTCTTACTCAAGATCCGAGATTGGCATGGGGTTGTTTGCCAAAGTCAAGCCCTTTGTCCGTCGAAGATGTGTTTGAATCACGAAGGCTTTGTTCCATATCGGTGTCTTGTCCAAGTTGTGGTTTGTTGGCCAAAGTCAAGACCACTTCTTGTCCATCGACATTGATTACGAAGCTTTCCATGGTTAATGGTCACACTTGACTGGGATCACTAAGTTTGTTGTGCCAAAGCCAAGGCTTAGTTGATTCAGAGGAAAAAGGTTAGGTAATACATTGGATGTATTGGCATATATAAGATATATGTTTAGGATTTGGATATCCACCTACTGGATCTATGAGTTGGATGAGATCCAATTGATGTTCGAGATCTACCTAGTTAATTATCATACAATTTGTTGGCCAAAGTCAAGATTGTGTGATATTTAACGGGATCCTAGCCCACTAGGAAACACGGTTTCCCGAGTACTCGACAGAGGGTTAGAAGCTCGCCGAAAAATAGTAGGAGGCAAGAATTGAATTTGCAATACTCGTTCAATTACTCGCCATACGCGCTCATTCAAATTATTTCGTCGTTAGATTAAATGTTAGTTGGACTAATATTTAAATTGTTGTTTTAATAAACAGTTGGTCTGTATTATATTTGATTATATATAATTGGATTATATTAATCAATATATTTGAATTAATTAATTTCAGTTTACAGTTGATTTATAGTTGGACTATAGTAATCAATGTAATTGAGGTTAATTAATTTAGATTATATTTGATTATATAGTTGGACTATTATAATCATTATAATAAATAGTACCACAAATCGTTGATTAAATAGTTGGACTATTAGAATCAAGATATAAAAATGAAAGATTAGTGTTTAAGACATAATCCTGGGTGAAAATGTATTTAAACGACTTTAATTTTCAAATTGGGAATAAATTTCAGGATGGTCCTGGAAAAATAATAACTTATTTTATTTGATAAAATAACGTATTATGCCTAAGCCCGGAGTTAAGCAAATAGTAGAGCATAATCTTTGGAAGATCATGTAATGATAACTTAAGTGCTTAATCCATTATGTTTGTCATAATTATGTTCACAGCTAATATTAAAATTGGATTTTAGATACTTAGTGTGGTACATAAATATATATATTGATGTTCAGAATCTGTTTTGAACAGGATACTGACTTCAATTGAGATTGATCTGCGAATTGAAAACGGGACGAAAGTCGCTGTTTAAAACCGTAGATACCTAAATTTAGGAACTACCTTTGGGTTAGTACTTAAATTTAGAAACTGTTATAATGTAGCTAGTTTGACTAGAAACATTATCTCGATATCGCGTATAACCCGCTGCGGGTGTACCTTTTGTTGGACAAAATGACCCATAGCGTCACTATTTGCGCAGATCATTGTGTTTGTTGTAGCAAATTAACTATGTGACAAGGAAATTGCACTCTCATCATTTGTGATTAGATCACCATAGATATATAATGAAGAGAGGTCCCTATGATTAGTTCCTGGACTGAAAATGATATGAGACAGTATCAGTCCCCGAAGGATTAATCATTAAATATCCCTAGCCGGAGTATTATCGAGACTGGACATCGATAATGCGGAATAGGCTAGTATTGCACTTGTGTGCGTTATGAGGGCACAACGACATAGTTCTCATATATATAAGTATTGGATACTTATGCAAGTGCGATAGGAGGTCGTGTTTCACCATGATGGTACGGGAAACAGCTTCGCTCTGGATAGACCCCTCGGAATCCCATTGGTATTATGACTATGTGTCTATGGGAGGCCGAAATCAAGGTAGGTGTGTATAGTCTTAACCTGAGACTTGCATCGCTAATGCTTACGACAATCAATATACTTTGGTTGAGGTCGTCTAGGACTCTAACCGGTTCTGTGTACGCCAATGCTGGGTATATTGAGAATCGTAGTGTATTGGATGTGATGTCAAGACGGAAGTATCACTCCAATCATAGTGGAGATGATGTCACGCAGGATACGGTATTAGTGCTCTTAAGTGCTGTTCGGCCATCGGGATATTATGACAAGGTCATGTATATCCGATTATAGAGACTAGTTACCAGACATCCGACATGTGCTTCGTACGGGGCAGACACTTATCCAGCCCCAGGCCTAGCACGTGACTATCCGATACTGGGCCGATATGCACAATACATTAGTATACTACGCTTGATGTAGATCTTAAATATTCTTAAAAGGATATGTCCGG
>SKCR01039298.1:0-82244 GCA_019454045.1 Zanthoxylum bungeanum | reverse complement strand
AGAGGGTTTGCTAGATATATAGTTTCAGGAAGAAGAGTATGTACCAATGGCAGATGCATACGAGACTATTTTTTTTTTAATGAAAAACAGGATTGTAGTGTCCTGGATGTGCATAATAGTCTGCCTGAGATAAACCAAAAGTAAAACAAACAATAGAGTGTTTAGGGTTGAAACTTAAGCCGCAAGAAAGGATATTACATTAAAGTCATCACACAATAAAAGTACTTAAGCAACTATGAGAAAGAATCAGTCCTCGACATGATTTGCACTGTGTCACGGGCCGACTTTTTCCTTAACGGAAAAAGGGCTCGTGCGGCACTTACACGGTCGCGTCCCGTATAAGTCAGCCTACCCGAAGCCTCTGCCCCCAATTTTACGTTGTTTAGGAAGAGAACATACCCACAATAATATAGGATACAAGGGTCACAAGCTATCTCGAAGCATACATGAGCGGGCCCGTACCGCACCGGGACCTGGCACTCGAATGGCACAACCGGATATAAAATATCACTTTTCCCAGCCAACACAATCACAACATTCCAACACTGTCCCAACGATGTCTAAGGGCGAGAGGGTTCACGGCTAAAGCCCAAAGACCACCGAAGCCCCCTTGGCCACACCCAAGGTTCACCTAGGCTTCCCCCCCTAAAGAGATTTTAAAGACATTGCACATGTCTCACCAGTATACGCACCTAGCGCTTGAGTTGTCACACCCCCTCTAAAATCTATCTTAAGAGGAGTTTTCAGGAACTCTTCCGGGCATTCAGTAAGCCACCCTATAAGCGACTTTGGGTTAAAATCTCGTCCCTAAACGAGCTCGTCTTGATGGGTTTCCACAACACCCTCATTTTAGCGGAAAAGACCCAAAAGGGGCACACTGCCAAGATCTCCCGGCAAATCTCGAAATCCAACTTCGGGGCTAAGATTTTCCCAGTACAAGTGACCATAAGATTCACTTTGGAACTTGGTCCCACTCGATTCGACATCCCGGGTCGTTAGCTCCTTCACAATGCACCAAATTAGGCTAACGACTAGCGGCAAGCTAGCATATCTCAAAATCTCCCGCCAAACTTCAGAACGGGACCCCACGGGTGAGAACTTCCCAGTACATATGCCTATAAGAGTTACTTTAGGCTTGGATCCAACTCAATCCGACATTCTGAAATATAGGTTCCTTCACAACACTGCACAACTAGGCCAGCTCCTGGCGGCAAGTGAGCATGTTTCTAAATCTCCAGGCAAACTTCCGAATATTGCCACCCAAATGAAATATCTCCAGTACAAGGTCATATAAGAGATACATTTGGCCAGGAATGAGCTTTATCTGATGTTCCGAAACATGGGCTCCTTTGTAAAGTGACTGCACGTCCTAGTCTGAAACTAGGACCGTGACATTCTCCCCCACTTCACTTATCGTCGTCCTCGACGATAGCATAACTTGAGGGTTACGATTGTAACATCCTCCCCCACTTCGTTTATTGTCGTCCTCGACGATGGCATAACTTGAGGGTTACGATTGTAACATCCTCCCCCACTTCATTCATTGTCGTCCTCGACGATGGCAACTCAAGTTGTATCTGTCACAAATCTTTTCCGATCCTTATAGATAGGGCACACAATGAAGACATTGAAACCGCATTCGTATGACAATGAAGGGAATCACATGTCTATGTCAGCCACATTATCTAACTCTAAATTGAATTGAGCCCAAAATACCTTAACACAACAGCATCATGTACGCTTTTGTACATAAGTCTTGGTTTCTGATATAATGGCTCAACTTCGGCACTCGGCCCTTGCTTTCACTTTTAGTTGAAATCTCCAACTTCCGTAACTTACCATCATATGGGTTTGATAATATCTCCGCACATGTTTGAAACCCTTTGGTTCCCGTACATGTTGAGATTATCAATTCCACACACTGATCATACCTTTTTCAGGATTCACCCCATCACATTATGTGGAGCAACTCTTTACACGCAGTTGTGTATTAGTTTATATATCCAGACTCAGTCGCTACTCCATACAGTCTCTCATGCATGAGTGCGTCTGACTCAGTCACTACTCTATACACCTTCTTGTGTGAGAGTCTCCATCTCCATAAAGCATTGGGTCTTCACTCGTTGTCACGTTGATCAGGTTGCTTGCCCCCCTTCGCTCTGGTTCTTTACATACCTTTCACTTCCAAGCGCACGGCGTCGTTCACATGGTTCAAGTTGTTCGATGGTTCGTTCTCTTCACCCTGGTCTCCTACTTACCTTTTCCTCTAGATGTCTGACGTCGTCTTCGAGGTTGGAGTAGTACCGATCGGTTGTTCTCTTCACCCTGGCCCCCTGCCTACCTTCCACTGAAGGCGCTCGGCGTAGCCCACCGGGTATCCCAAAGACGAACACACACGATCAATTGGCCTATGGCGGAGCTAATTCCACATCAGTCTTCTCTGGGACGGACACAATCCACGTTTGGACAGCACAGGTACTCATCTTCAACTCAGGGTCACTTGCTCTTATCACGAGCTTATCAATTATTTTGGTCTCTTACCTTTGCATATGGCAGACTTGTCATCCCACATGACCACTCTAGGTCATTACCCCTCATTACTCTTTAGGCACCAAGCCAACTCGTTATTAGAACTATTGCCAATTCTCCTCTGACCCCCAAGGTCATTTCATGAAGCTTTGTTCAACATTAGATCACTTCCTCAAAGTAATCATTATTCTCAAACTCACTCCACAACCAAAATCGCATATTTGTCTCATTACCAATGTAACTGGTATGTATTTTCTCATTACTACTCCTCGTAGTCGCATCTTGCCATGTCATTTCATTCCACGGGCGTTCTCCACACTACCCTTAGCTATTGCCAATGTTATACTAAGGTCATTTCGAGACCTCCTCAGAGTACTCGTTTTTCTCAAACTCAATCCAAAACCAAGATTACATCATTGGCTCGTTACTAGTGTAATTCGAATACACATTCTCATTACGACTAATTATAGTCGCATTATGCCACTAGCATTCCCCAAGTCACTATACACTTCAGTGTTCTCTTACGAACCTGCATACACATTTCTCATTGTTGCTAAACATATGCAACTTACGGTTCAAAGTATAAACTTTTCTCAAGGCATTCCGCCTTTTATGGGTATCTCATCGTATAACCAACATGATGGTTAACGCATTGCACAAGGGTCCTTGGGGATACCTGACTCATTTCAGGCTCACTCCCCCACTTTTACTTTGGCTTATCTCAAGCCATCACGCTTTTGTTAGCATTCCCACTTACGGGAGTCCACGTAACACATTACTCGTAGCCTTGAACTGAAGGCATTCCTATACACGAGGATCCAAGAAACTCGTACTCGCAGCCATACAAAGGCTTTACTCGATAAAACATTTCCAAATCTCTCATATGAACCATTGGGTCCACAGTAGGTTCCCGACATCGCCTCACACAAGAGGACTTACTCATCTCAACTTTCAGTCACATTCTGGTACTCAACCGCCATGGGAAAAGGGTTTCACGTTCCTTTTTGGACCCCACACAACTTCAACCAACCCCACATCGGGTTCTCATGAACACATATACTCATGCCAATATCACATCGGCATCCTAATGATGTTTCTTATATATCCCACATATGTCTCACACCCTCACGGTGTATAAACCACCTGCTTATCTCTCATAGACAAGTTTCTCATCCATCTCGGGTCCCACCTGAGCATTTTAGCTGCACCCGAGCCAACCACATATGAAACTAGCACTTATCGTGTGCTCTCGTATCATCCCACATCAATCTACCTCAATTGGGGTTTTACATTTCCCCGAGCATACCATCGCGCACTCTCGCTGCTTCCCTTGAGCCGTTTCTCTACCGAGGCTTAACACTAGCTTTACGATGTTCATATCGTCTCAACAACATCCATACGCGTCCAAAGACATTCTACGTGCCCAACCTAGGGCTCTGATACCAACTGTCACGGGCCGACTTTTTCCTTAACGGAAAAAGGGCTCGTGCGGCACTTACACGGTCGCGTCCCGTATAAGTCAGCCTACCCGAAGCCTCTGCCCCCAATTTTACGTTGTTTAGGAAGAGAACATACCCACAATAATATAGGATACAAGGGTCACAAGCTATCTCGAAGCATACATGAGCGGGCCCGTACCGCACCGGGACCCGGCACTCGAATGGCACAACCGGATATAAAATATCACTTTTCCCAGCCAACACAATCACAACATTCCAACACTGTCCCAACGATGTCTAAGGGCGAGAGGGTTCACGGCTAAAGCCCAAAGACCACCGAAGCCCCCTTGGCCACACCCAAGGTTCACCTAGGCTTCCCCCCCTAAAGAGGTTTTAAAGACATTGCACATGTCTCACCAGTATACGCACCTAGCGCTTGAGTTGTCACACCCCCTCTAAAATCTATCTTAAGAGGAGTTTTCAGGAACTCTTCCGGGCATTCAGTAAGCCACCATATAAGCGACTTTGGGTTAAAATCTCGTCCCTAAACGAGCTCGTCTTGATGGGTTTCCACAACACCCTCATTTTAGCGGAAAAGACCCAAAAGGGGCACACTGCCAAGATCTCCCGGCAAATCTCGAAATCCAACTCCGGGGCTAAGATTTTCCCAGTACAAGTGACCATAAGATTCACTTTGGAACTTGGTCCCACTCGATTCGACATCCCGGGTCGTTAGCTCCTTCACAATGCACCAAATTAGGCTAACGACTAGCGGCAAGCTAGCATATCTCAAAATCTCCCGCCAAACTTCAGAACGGGACCCCACGGGTGAGAACTTCCCAGTACATATGCCTATAAGAGTTACTTTAGGCTTGGATCCAACTCAATCCGACATTCTGAAATATAGGTTCCTTCACAACACTGCACAACTAGGCCAGCTCCTGGCGGCAAGTGAGCATGTTTCTAAATCTCCAGGCAAACTTCCGAATATTGCCACCCAAATGAAATATCTCCAGTACAAGGTCATATAAGAGATACATTTGGCCAGGAATGAGCTTTATCTGATGTTCCGAAACATGGGCTCCTTTGTAAAGTGATTGCACGTCCTAGTCTGAAACTAGGACCGTGACACACTGCTTTAAAAAACAGCCAATTGGAGTACATAAAATTCGCTGGGGGATTTTACCTTGACATGAACTTTATTTACTATTCAGTATGCAAAAATAAGAGTAAATACATTTTAATAGGCATATAAATTAAAAATTGTACGCATGCTTGCTCAACATAAATAAGAATAAATGAATAGGAATTCCTACGAAAGAATTTTACTAACTTTATTAAATCCTTTTGTTGGATCCTTATGTTCAACCAGCTCTTTAGAAGTCACAACACAATCATATACTTGGAAGACTCTCTTTGATGCTCTTGCATGTTCATCCTTATTTTGTGATGATTCCAGCAAGCATAGAAGATAACAAACCACTTTCAGTGGTTTTGAAGAGTGCAGAAACAAACCACTTTCGGTGCTTCTTTGAAAAATTGAGAAAGAAGCCAACCAACTTTTAGTAACTCCATGAAATCTTGCATGAAAGGTGGAGTGAATAGTAGCCAACTTTGGCTATAAATTGAGGCTCCTAGTAAGCTTAAACTCATCCCAGAGAGTGTTGTAAACAAAGAGAGAATGAGAGGTTTTTTTGATAAGTTTCATGAGTGTAAACTTGTATCTATTCTTGTAAAGTAATAGAAGTTATTCGGTTTTTCCTCAAATCTTCTCTAAAGTGATCGGTGAATCACAACAAGTGGTATCAGGAGCTTTGGTTATTCATTGGGATCGAAAAACCGAAGAACGGAGTTCTGTTCGGAAAATTCGAGTTCCGGCAAAGTTGTCAAAAATTTATTTTGAGGGCACCATCAGCTAGTTCACATCGAGACGAGCTCAGTGGTATTTCGCGGTGACCAAACGAAGGTCGGACGACGCCGCACGCGCCGACACGTGTCGGCAAGTGAAGTCCAGTCTCACCCACGTGCTACACGCGCCTCTGTAGGTTGAAGACGAGTCCAGTCAGCCGCCACGTCACGCCACGTCACGCCCAGTCAGCAGCACAGTCAGCGCCCAGTCAGCAGCACGCTCAGCGCCGAGTCAGCGCCACGTCATCGCCCAGTCAGCAAACATGTCAGCCGCCACGTCAGCGCCATGTCAGTGCCACGTAGCCGCCACGTCAACACTGCACGTCGGCAACCCGGTCCCACACTGCCACGTTAGCACTGCCACGTCAACAACCTGGTAAATTTCATTTAGCCCCTAAAGTTTTGAAATTTACAGTTTTGCCCCACAACTTTTAGGAATTTATAGATCAGCCCATGTGTCGGATTTAGACCAACGAAGTGTCTATTCCACCATTTTCGACCGTTCCGGACGCAACGATGACCTCGTATTTGTGAAATTCAGACCTGATTCTAGTGTATTCTCATTTTAAACTTTAAAACTTAAAATGGAGATGAGGATTCTCATTCTGGTGTAATGATTAAACTGGCTGACACTAATTACTCCCTCTGGAGATTTAGGATGATAGATTTTTTACATTGTAAAGATCTGTTTGATGTCATCGAGTTGAAGGGAGAGAAACCAGAGTCTGTTAAGGAGTATGAATGGAATAAACTCAACAACAGAACTTTGGGTCAGATTAGGCAGGGGATCGGTCACAATGTCTTCCACCACGTAGCACAGGACACAGATGCTTATGAAATGTGGAGGAAATTGGAAGACATGTTCCAGGCCAAAACAGCTCGGAATAAGGCCTTAATCATGAGGTGTTTGGTGAACCTGAAGCTACGGAGTGGAACTTCCGTTGCAGAACACACCAACGAGTTCCAAAGCCTGGTGAACCAGTTGTCTGCAGTAGACATACAACTGGCAGACAAAGTTCAAGCCCTCATACTACTCAGTTCTCTTCCTGATAATTGGGAAACTCTGGTGGTTACTCTCAGCAACTCTGCTCCAGGCAAACTTACCATGCCTATGGTAAAAGATGCCCTGTCAAATGAAGAAGCCAGAAGAAAAGACGTGGGCTCAGATCAAACAGAAGCCCTTGTCTCGGAGTAACGAGGAAGACAACATGAGAAATATCAAGGTGGGAGGAGAGGCAGAAGCAAAAGCAGGGGCAGGTCCAAGGATGGGAAAAAGACATACAAGTGCTTCTACTGAGGCATAGAAGGCCACTTGAAGAAAAATTGCCGAAAACTGCAACGGGAACAGGGACAAGGCAATAACCAGCTGAAGAAGAATGACGCGGAGACACTAGTAGTTACCACGGTAGATGTAGCTATATGCTCCGGTCAGGAAGAAGCATGCCTTCACACTGCAACTCAGGATGTCGAGTGGGTGGTAGATACTGCAGCATCCTCCCACGTCACTCCTCACAGGGATTTCTTCACAATATACTGTTTGGGCCAAAATTGGCCCCAGGGGTAAAAACACCATCACACTACAAAACCAACCTGGAGCCCATCAGCAGACTAGGCCCATGAACGAAATGTCGTGCAAGAAACCAACCTAGATCGCCTCAAAGACGCGAACCCGTTAAACACAAAAGGAACTGACATACGCCAGTTACAGGAACCAATAATCAAAATTCGATGAAAAACGCCATGAAGTCGACCGTTCAGACTTTAAGACACGATCGTCAGTTATCAAACAGGGGAGATCAAGAATAAGTGACATTGATAGCCACACCAACGGGCAGAATGAAGATCCTATAAATCAAGGAAGTGGAGTAATAGAAATGGATCTTGATCTCGAGCAACACGACCCATATCTTTCAAACTTCATTCACATACCCCGCCTTCACGGCTTACTAAATTGTAATCAAGGTATTCCCAAAAACCTTGACTCTTCATCCAGAACAAAATCCCTTTCTTGATACTAACTTGAGCTTCGGAGTGCCTACGGCTTCCACCATACCGGTGGGCAGTAAGCTCCTTATTTGTTCTACTTATTTTGCAGGTTCGTTCGTGCCCTATTCGAAATCTCGATTGTGGACCTCGGTTGAAAATCAGCGTCTATAATTTGGCGCCCACCGTGGGGGTAAGCGAGTCGCGCAGAAGTAGAACACCTCAACAAATCAATCAAGAATGGCCTCAAACAGCGAGCAAACCACAGATCTTCTGACGGCAAAACTTGCCATGCTCCAAGAACGACTCAAAGCTCTTGAAGAGGAAAATTTAATGATGAAGAATTCCAACGAAAGCTTACAGCAAAGGTTGGATCACCTATCATCCGACCCTCTGCATAACTCTCATGGCCGAACCGGAAACGGAGGTAACCAAAATAATCCAACAGTTCCACCCATGTCGGATGAACCAAATAGCGATCGCCCTCCAGTTACCCAAGATCCAAATCCCTCTATTGATCCGACCCATCTAATGGCCAGTTCTATCAGGAGGGAAATGGTTGAATTCAAAGAAGCAATTATGTCGAGACTACCAGGTGTGAAGCTCCCGATCAGGAAAAGCAGGGCCGGAGCAATCTCGGATACCCCATTCGTGGAGTCAGTTGTAGCAATAGAATTGCCACGGAAATTCAGCCCACCTGAAATGAAGCAATATGACAGAACCATCGATCCAGACGACCATGTGATACACTACAAATACAAGATGATGTCAACTGGCTTGTCACCGAGTCAGTGGGAGGCTGGAATGTGTAGGTGCTTTGGGGAAACTTTGGCCGGACCTGCCCTAACGTGGTTTATTAATCTACCATATAGATCAATCAAGTCCTACCAAGAACTGGCAGACAAGTTCGTGCAACACTTTGCAAGTTCGTGCAAGTTGGAAAGGACGACAGACGACCTTAATTCCATACAGCAGAGAATAGGAGAATCGCTACGGAGCTACGTGGCCCGGTTCAACCGTGAAAGAATTACCATCTCGGACCTCCATCAGCCTACAGCAGCCGAGGCCTTCAGGAATGGACTTCTTTATTATAGCGAGCTATACAAGAAGTTGACTAAGTTGAGGTGCCATACAATGGACCAGGTCATGGCACGGGCCCAAGTAGAGATAAGGTGGGAAGAGGACAAAAGAAATAAGAAAAGGGAGGATGAGGCGAATGCACGGGTGGACAGAAGGCATGTTGCTACCAGCCGACGCGGAATGGATGTCCCATCTCAAATGGGAAGGAGGAACCAAAATTGGAGTGAACGACGACCCTTCTACCAGGGTGAAGACAGACGACCAAGGCCGTATAAAAGTAAGGAGGAACTACCTGCGAGCAAACCCAGGCTTCCGGACTACAACTTTACTATTTCACCTGGAGAATTGGTGTCAGTGCTAAAGAAGATGGGGAATGAAGTAAAGTAGCCTCCATGAACTAGGGACAGTTCATCCAAAAAGGACACTAGGAAGTGGTGCGAGTTCCACAGGGATTACGGACACACGACAGTGGAATGTGTTGCCTTGAGATTGGAAGTCTTGGAGCTGCTGAACAAGGGTTTCTTGAGGGATTTGCTCACGGATAAAGGAAAAGCTACATTGGCGAGAAGGGATGAGAGAGACGGCCAAGGAGAAATTCCAAGTCCCCCCCGATTAATAACACTGTTAATGTCATTTTAGGTGGATCGGGAGTCAGCGGAGCAACCTATTCAGCGGCTAAACGACATTCAAGGGAGTTGGCGAACAACACTTCACACGCCTTGATGTCCGTTGAAAAAGTCTCCACGGGTTTACGAATTGAGTTTCCAGACGACGTAGATTCACATGATATAAATCCCCACCATGACGCTTTGGTCATTTCTCTTCAAGTGGCAAACTTCATGGTCAAACGAGTGTTGGTCGACACGGGCTCCTCAGCAAATATAATCTTCGCCAGTGCACTGGCCGACATGGGAACGGAGTTGGACAACATAAACAAGCGGACGACGGTACTGATCGGGTTTAGTGCAGAACAAAAGTTCACTATTGGGGAAGTATCGCTCCCAGTCTACGCAGCCGGAGTGAATAAGACGATAACTTTCCTGGTCTTGGACAGCCCTTCAGCCTACAATCTGATTATGGGCAGGCCGTGGATTCATGACATGAGGGCGGTTTCCTCTACCTATCACCAAGTAATAAAATTCCCAACTAGATGGGGAGTTCAGGAGATAAAAGGAGATCGCTTGGCGTCAAGAAATTGTTACCAAACGACCTTGAAGACAAAAGCTGAATCGGCATAGCAATTACCGACTGGTCCTCGCCTATTGGAGTCGACTCTACCAAATATTGAGAAGCTCGACGAGGTCCAGATTCATCCTCAGTTCGCAGATCACAAAGCTCTAATTGGAGCAGGCTTAGATCCCAAACTACGAGCCGACCTAGTAGAATTCTTGAAAAAGAGACACGACAGTTTCGCTTGGTCACACAAAGATATGACTGGAATAGATCCTGAGCTCATCACTCATGAATTGCATGTGGATCCAGACCACGCCCCTGTTAGACAGAAAAGAAGAAAGTTCACCCCTGAAAGGAACCGGATCATTGACGAAGAAGTACAAAAGTTACTGCAGAACGGAGCGGTTAGAGAAGTACAATTTCCTGAGTGGCTTGCGAATGTCGTAGTGGTAAAGAAAAAGAATGGGAAGTGGAGAGTTTGCATCGACTTTACAGATTTGAACAAAGCTTGCCCGAATGACTCATTTCCTCTACCACATATCGACTCAATGGTGGACGCAACTGCAGGGCACGAGTTGTTGAGTTTCATGGATACGTATTCGAGCTACAACCAGATCCTCATGCATCCTAACGATCAAGAGAAGATAGCTTTTGTCACGAACAGAGGGATTTTTTGCTACAAAGTCATGCCATTTGGCCTGAAGAACGCGGGAGCAACGTACCAGCGAAGGGTCAATAAGATGTTCGACAGACAAATTGGGAAGACCATGGAGGTTTATATCGATGACATGCTGGTGAAGTCCGTCAAGTCAGAACGACACCTTAGTCATCTGGAAGAAGCCTTCGACATCATGGACAGGTACATAATGAAATTGAATCCTACTAAGTGTGCGTTTGATGTCGCTTCAGGAAAATTTTTGGGGTACGTAGTCACACGACGAGGCATTGAAGCGAATCCTGAGCAGATCAGATCGATCATCGACATCCCTTCCCCTTCCAGACCGAAGGATGTCATGCGACTAACCGGACGAATAGCGGCATTGAACAGGTTCATCTCTAAGTCCACCGATAAGATTTTTTTATTCTTCTCAGCTTTGAAGAAGGCAAATAAATTCGAATGGACTCCTGCTTGTGAGGAAGCGCTGAATGGACTCAAACAATATTTAACATCGCCTCCACTGTTGTCGAAACCACACGACAATGAAAGGCTCTACCTCTATTTGGGAGTCTCGGAACACGCTGTCAGTGGAGTCTTGGTGAGAGAAGAGTTAGGGAATCAGCAGCCAGTCTACTATATAAGCAAAACATTACTGGGGCTAGAGACACGTTACCCGTTAATGGAGAAGTTGGTCTTCGCCCTCATCATAGCCGCGAGGAAACTCAGACCTTATTTTCAAGGACATGCGATCACAGTGTACACGACGTACCCTTTGAGGAGCATTCTCCATAAACCTGAGTTGTCAGGGAGATTGATAAAGTGGACGATTAAGCTTGGGGAGCACGACATAGACTACCAGCCTAGAACGACAATTAAGTCACAATCTCTAGCCGATTTCGTGGCTGACTCCCGGTGTTCTAGCGGCAGCCGAAGCTGAAATCAACTCCATTCATTCGACAGTCCCTTGGAGGTTAGCGGTCGACGGTTCAAGTAACAAAAATGGTTGTGGACTTGGAGTGGTGATCACTACTCCCACGGGCCACGACCATCCACATACCGGTTCATTTCGAGCTAAGTTTGGATTACGATGATGAACCTGAACCAAAATCTCGTTCAATCGACATGGGACATTCCCCCGAAGAGATAAGGCATACGTTTTTCACTCGACTAGTGGAGTGAAACTACTCTTGAACTATCTCGTTCAGTCGACCGGGGGCATCCCCTGATAATATAATGATTACGACATACGACGTGTCGAGTGAATAGTTTATCCTGAACCTCAACATGGCTCAGTCGACCGGGGACATCCCCTGATGATATAATGATTGTCATACGACATATACGACGTGTCCAGTGAATAGTTGATCCTGAACCTCAACGTGGTTTAGTCGACCGGGGACATTCCCTGATAATACGATCATTATGATTGTCATACGACATACGACGTGTCGAGTGAACAGTTTATCCTGAACCTCAACATGGTTCAGTCGACCGGGGACATCCTCTGATAATACAATAGTCAGAAATGTCATTCGTCACATACGACTTGTCGAGTGAATAATTGATCCTAAACCTCAAAACGGTTCAGTCAACCGGGGACATCCCCTAATATGAAAATAAATGTCAATCGACACATACGATGTGTCGAGTGAACAGATGCTCATGAACCTCTATACGGTTCAGTCAACCAGGGACATCCCCTGATAAGATAACAACTATATCTGTCATTCGACACATATGACGTGTCGAGAGAATAGATGCTCCTGAACCTCTATACGGTCCAGTCGACCGGGGACATCCCATGATAAGATATTGACTATATCAACCATTCGACACATACAACGTGTCGAGTGAATAGTTGCCCTGAACCACCACCTAGTTCAGTCGACCAGGATCATCCCCTAATGAACTGACGATAATAAATTCCACTCGACACATTCGACGTGTCGGGTGAACATCTTGAGCCGCCTTCCAGATTCAGTCAACCAAGAGACGCCCAAGCTAACTCACGTCGAGTCAAGAAAGGACATAATAAATAGTTCGTCGAGTGAGTTCACCCCAGAACGTCCGTCTCGTTCTGTTGAACAAAAGACATCCCTTTTTAACTCATGTCGAGTCAAACTGAGGTATAGTGATCAGTTGTCACACGCTAGTCGAGAGAAAATTGCCCATGAACAAACGTCTGGTTCAGTCGACCTTGGGCGTCCCCTGAACCCATACGACATGCACCAAAATCGCAGTCTGGTTCGAATTCACATTGTATGATCCCCCACTGACCCACATGGTCGACATACTTAAGATATGTCATCCCCCACTACAATATGTCAAACAAAGGTGTTTCCCTCGACTGTTGCTAAGAACCAGGGACATCACAAAAGTCACAATCCAAAAATCAGAGTTATGGATGCCAGAATGACCTTCTCGTGAGTCTTCCGATGAGGGTTTGCCCTAGATTTCAGCCGTGACCAGCAAAATCAAAGAATATTTCTAGATTCACTCGACATATTCGAAGGTACTCTTCAAGCCTGGGCCTTCCAGACTTAGAGAGTATGGGACAAACTATTTGGGCCAAAATTGGCCCCAAGGGTAAAAACGTCATCACACTACAAAACCAACCTAGGGCCCATCAGCAGACTAGGCCCATGAACGAAATGTCAAGCAAGGGACCAACCCAGATCATCTCAAGGGCCCGAACCCGTTAACATAAAAGGAACTAACATATGCCAGTGACAGGAACCAATAATCAAAACTCGATAAAGAACGCCCAGAAGTCGACCGTTCAGGTTTAAAGACACGATCGTCAGTTATCAAACATGGGAGATCAAGAATAAATGACATTGATAGCCACTCCAACGGGCAGATTGAAGACCCTATAAAATAAGGAAGCAAAGTAATAGAGAGGATCTTCTTCATCTCGAGCAACATGACCCATATCTTTCAGACTTCATTCACATACCCTACCCTCACGGCTTACTAAATTGTGATCAAGGTATTCCAAAAAAATCTTGACTTATGAAATCCTTTTCTTGATACTAACTTGAGCGTCGGAGTGCCTACGGCTTCCACCACACTGGTGGGCAGTAAGCTCTTTATTCGTTCTACTTATTTTGCAGGTTCGTTCGTGCCCTATTCGAAATCTCGATTGTGGACCTCGGTTGAAAATCAGCGTCTACATCAAAGAGTGTCTGAAACATTAAAGACATATTCCTCCTTATGTTCGGTAACCTGGAGCAATCAAACGCCACGAGGGTATCATCCCTCCCCGTGCTATGCTTCTCACGGATCCGACTGATCAAGTAGGTGAGGATCAAAGAGTGTCCGAAATATTAAGGGCATATTCATCCTTATGTTCGGTAACACTGGAGCACGCAAACGCCACGGGGGTATCATCCTTCCCCGTGTTATGCTTATCACGGATCCATTGTTCAGACAGAACATACGAGAACACGTTTCATGCGCCGTATTTTCCCAAACCGGCCAGGCAGGCCGTCTCACAAGGGCACTCCATCCCAGTGAATATTATCCCGAAACACGCAATAAATAGAAGCAATCCTCTGCAATCGATCTCACAAGCTTTGCGCACGCCGCCTTCACTAACCAGTCTCTTTTTCCAAGCACTCACATTGTCCTCAGCCTCTTGTTTCACAGGCTTCTCAATCTGAATATCCCTTTCACTTTCTTCAATTAGGTTTAAGAAAAGCCCCAACACCATAACCGAAGCTTGCCGCGAAGTAATCATAGGAGAATCCTTTATGTAGGCTCTGATTCCTTTTAAGAAGAATCTTCCGATGGTTTCTAACACCAGCTTCGCCGGATTCGACGCCGATTTAAGCACCGAAACTGCTTCACGGTGATCGCTTTGAATCTCCGATAGATGCGAGACTACATATTTTCTCAATCCACGGCTAGACATCATCTCGCAGAGATATTGAAGCTCTAAACGCTTCGAGGGCTTACCGTCGTCTTTCTATGTTGCTTCTGTTGGTACTGTTTCAGGTGCTTTTGATGCTGTAACTTTTTCTGGTACTGCAATTTAAGTCTGATGCGACGTCATTTGGGGAAGAATTTCTAATAATTCAGTGTTTTCTCGTTGCTGTGAGTTTGAGTTGTTGAATTTGGTGTCCACGACTTTGTTAATGAAATCGACATGTTTCTGCAAATCTTCTAATCTTGTTTTGAATACGTCAATTGCATCGGCGAATTCCTTAGTTTTGACGGAACCCGAAACCATCACCAACACACCTCTATTTTAAGAACCAAGTGAATTGATTGTCTTGATCTCAATCGCAGTGAAATTGAGTGCCATGAAAAGCGAATGAATATCCAGCAATGAAAAGGTAGACTCATTGGAATCTCCATCGACCCGAATCCTGGAACTGGAATCTGAGTAAAACTGACGAATAAGATCAGGTTGTTGCTGAAGCACGTGATAATATTACCCCACAAAGTACGAACCAAGGATCTTAGAGGCTGCAGAGACATTCAACAATGGCAGATTTTCACGAATGTCTTTCAAGTTCAGTAAGACAGCCACTGAAGATTATCCTTTTCCATGTGAGCATCTCTGACAAAATTGGAATAATACTCCATAGCTTGTAATATTGTATCACTATTTATGACTTCCAAAATTCTAGTAAACGTGCTTGGAAGCGAATTTGCAGTCTCTAATAGTTCAAGCCTCACATTTGTCCCCTGCAATCTAAGTTCTTGGCAAGCCTAGGCATATTTAGTTGCTGAGAGAGCCACATTTCTTTTTATATCAGCCTCCTTGCGATCAAGTTCCGCTAATTGTTGCTGAATCTTTTGCACCTGTTTATTCTGATATGGACTTCATATTTGAAAAACACTCCATTAAAAATTTTTGTTATCCCAAGAAAAATATCATCTTTCTCGTACGCACGCACAAATGCTTCCCAAGAACCAGCAGCACCCGATGACTAGCCAAATATATTTCGGCTTTCTGGGGTTGATTTCAGAGGGATTTCATATTATTATTATTTTTTTACATCCTTCCAAGTGACCAATTCCTTCATAATCAAGAGTGTGGAAATAAGGATTGATGTCTTTAGGCAACAAGTTGAATTTCTTTGAAATTTTAGCTCTGATCATTGCCATTTGTTTTCTCCAATCAAACGGTGATCAATCAGCCATTCTGCTCCTAAACTCCCTGTCGACCGGTGATTTTTCCACCTTCTACCATCGTCTTACTACACGAGCCGCTTTTTGTTGAGATCCCCACAGACGGCGCTAATTGTTAACGACTGATTTTAGTCTCAGGGCAATATGAGAATATTACTCCCGAGACAATCATCCCTCAATAGTGAATTTGTTCAGTTATGAGGGAACCAAAAGCAAATTTAGCAAAAAGACGATAAATACACCAATCGATAAAGAGATTTAACGTGGTTCGGCGGATCTGATCCAACCTACGTCCACGGACACAAATCGAATGATACTTTTATTACTGAGATATGCTTCTCTGATATCTCTTGTGTTTACAAGTCTAATGATAATGAGATTGATATTGATTCTTATGCCCCTTATGCATACTCTACCCTCCTATTTATAATGGTGAAGAAATCAGATTCCTTCTCTTACAAGAATTCTCAGTTTGAAACAATTTCCTTTTCCCATAAGGATTCCTAGTCAAAACTATTTCCTTTTCCCATAAGGATTCCTAGTCAAAACTATTTCCTTTTCCCATAAGGATTCCTAGTCAAAACTATATTTACTTCCTTTATCTTATTAGGATGTTGACTTTATCAATTTTTCCCCATGAAAGTAGGATAACTTATTATCTTATCTTCCTGAGCACGTCTCGCCATATGCTCGGTCTTCATGAGGTCGGTCATAATGGTCATTTGAACTGAGAATGCTGCTGTCGATCTGATAACTACCCGGTCATCTGAACCAAAGTGGTCAATCACTTATCATCAAGTGCCCGGTCTCTTACTGTTTGCTTTATAACACCCATGTGGTCGGGTCGGCATTAATGATCTTGACCAAGAAGAGAGTTACTCTTTTACCCCTGCCGTGCTGCTTAAATAACAAAGTACTCGAAAATACCATCAACAAAGGTGTATGCCCAGATTTTCCTTGAATGATCATCAATGAATGTCACAAAGTAAAGTGACCCACTAAGTGTTCGTGTCTACATCAGACCACATACATCTGAATGTATGAGGTCAAGTACCTCCGGTTTCCGTTGAGGTGGGGAGCTCTGGAAGGACACTCTGTTCTGCGTTCCAGCCATGCAGTGTTCACATTTCTATAAGTGTGAGTTCTTCAGTTCGAGAAGAACATTCCGCCTGCATAGTATCTCCATCATCGTTTGACTCAAGTGACCGAGCTTTTTGTGCCATAACTCGGCTGCCTCATTACTGTTGACTATGTTATGCTACTATTGGAAATCTTAGCATGCATCAAATACAAAGTTGAGTCTTTCTTATCTCGTGCCACCACCATTGATCCTTTAGTGAGCTTCCAGGTGCCGTCACTAAAGGTGTTGCAGAAACCTTCATCATCCAGCTTGCCTGTTGAGATCATGTTTAACCGGATGTCTGGGATATGCTTGACTCCCTTCAACACTAGCTTTGTCCCGTTCTCTGTTCAAGACAGATGTCTCTAATACCGACGGCTTTGGACTGTCCGTTATTCCCCATCCTTACAGCACCGTAGTCCCCTGGTGTGTAAGATGAAAAGAAGTCTCTGCGAGATATAGCGTGTACGGAGGCGCCACTATCTATCACCCAACTGGTCTCGTGGCTGGCAAGATTCACAACATCTTCTTCATATATTATGCAGAATTTTTTGGAGGTTTTATCGGTGGTAGTAGCAACTCTTTCTTGGTTAGAGTCACCATCTCTCCTGGACTGCTCGTTCTTCAGTTTGTAGCAATCCCGCTTCATATGGCATTTCTTTTACAGTCGAAACATTCAATTTCCCTCGTTCTTGATTTCCCCCGGTTCTTATAGCTTTCACTCCTCCCCCTTCTGGTGTTCTTCTCCGTCACTAAAGCTTCTGAGGTTGAGGCTGAAGCTGACTCCTGCATTCTCATCCTTTTTTCTTCCTCGAAGATCCTGGTTTTTGCCATCTCCATAGTGACTTTCCCATCTGCGGCTGAATTGATCACCGTAGATCTGAACGTTTCCCATGATTCTAGTAACGTATTAAGAAGTATTAAGCCATTTACCTCATCTCCGAAGTCTATGCCCAATCCAGACAATTCCTTCATGGTTCCGAGAAAATCGTTGATATGGTCCGTCACAGTTGTAGCTTCCTGGTATTTCAACCCCATCATTTTCTTGATGTAGTACAGCTTCTTGCTGTCAGTCTTTGCTCGGAAAAGCTCCTCCAGCTTTCTCCATAAAACACGTGCATTTGCATCTTCACTAACATGGTTGACGGTACTATCGTCGATCCACTGACGAATAGTACTACATGTTTTCTGGTGAAGTTTAGCCCGCTTTTCATCAGACATTCCTTCTGATTTTTGCTCCAGAAATATCTATCCATCATAGACCTTCACATACAGAAGGTTTTTCATCCTTTATCTCCATGTGAAATAGTTGGTACTGGTTAACAAAATCATTTTTCCGTTGCCCTCCCATCATAAAAATTCTAAGCAGAATTTCAAAAAACGGACCTCACCGTTGCGTTCGGAATGGTTGAAAATGATGGAATGACACTTCGTTTGTCAAAATCCGACACAGGAACCAATTTGCAAATTTCAGAAATTACAAGGGTCAAAGTGCGATTTCCAAAAGTTCAGGGACCAAAATATAATTTCTAGAAAGTACAGGGACTAAATTGAAATTTTCTAAAATTATAGGGCCTAAATTGTAATTTCCATAAAGTTCAGGGACCCATCTGAAATTTACCAAGCACCGCTGACGTGGCAGGTCTGCTGACGTGGCAAACACGTGGCGCTGACTGGATGCACATGTGGCTGCTGACTGGTCTGCTGATGTGGACTACTGATTGCTGACGTGGCGCTGACTGGACGCTGACGTGGCAGCTGACGTTGTTGTCTTCAACCTCGGTAGGCGCTTGTGGCGCGTGTAGGGCGCGTGGGGCACGTGGAATGCTCTCTGTCCGGCGCATGCGGCGTATCTGGACCTCCGATCGATCGCCGGAAAATACCAGCGTGCTCGTCTCGCTGTGAAAAGTCCGATGATATGCTCAAAATCGATTTTTGACAACTTTCGTCGGAACCTAATCTCCGTTAACGAGTTTCGGGATCCCACCGTGGAACCTTAGCTCCTGATACCACTTGTTGTGATTAAACACACACACGAGAGGAGAATTGAGAGGAAAATTCTTCTTTTATTACTACAAAAGAATTACAAAGTTTATACAAAACTTAACAAAAAACCTCTCCAAGCTCTATACTCTCACTCACACATTTGGGATGTCTCACAATGGTCATGGATGCTCAAATTTATACTGCCCAAATCGTGTGAACAGTGTCACACGGTTTGGGAATTGTTGGCAGCAAGCTGGAAGCTGCAAGCTGTAACCTCATTCTGTCAACCTCAACTTTCGGTGGAGTCTTATTCCTTATGCATGTTGTATTCATGTATTTTGCATGCTGGACTCCATCATTATATACTAATAAAGTTTAATAAAAATAATGAAACTATAAAGTGGAGTGGCAATGTATAAACTTACATGACCGGCATGAAAGTAAGAAAGATTGAAAGCAACTTTAGCCCATCCAATAAGACTCCGGACTGAATAGCATCACAAAATATTCCAAAATCATAGGCAGTTGTATTTTGTGTATTTGTAGAGCAAAAATCACTTGAAAATGAGAATTTTCCAGAATTGTCGTTGCAGTAAAAAGAAATGCGATCACATCCACTTTGATTTATGCTGCAGGCTTTTCTCCAGCATACAGTGTCTTATTACTGCATAAAAGTACCAAAAGGCTCCGATGATCACCTAAAGCACCAGGCAGCAAGTCACCAATTTATGGGAAATATGTGTTCAAGTAAGTAGAGATTGTATGTATAATATTTATATAAAACGTAAGAGAAAATTGTTGAAATGTATTGTAGTTAATCTGTAATTCAGGCATCCTCAACTTTTTATATTAACCAAGCGAAAGTTTTTCTCTAATGGGTCAAAGGCTCAAAGCAAATTTGAAAAAACTTATACAACGGCTTGTATCCTAGCCAATGTTTAATGCTACGTGAGTTTGACAAAATTTCTGATTCTATCACGATTGTTTTATTATTACTTTTTTACAATACAATTATATCACCAGTTTATATAAAATTTATGACTTTATCACTACTAATGGTTGTACGCAATGCAGAAGACTCTCGCTATTAATAACGTTTAGAAAAAGTCTTGATGTAGGTTGTGTTACCCTTGTTTTTAACAAATAAAATAAGTTGTTTCTAGGATTCGAACATATTATCAACAAGTTAACACTCGATCATTTCACTACTACATAAATGAGGAAATAAAAAATGAGTTAATGATCATTGGGGAGTAATATTTTTTACTATATTAAGTAAATGAGCGAAATTCTCTTTATGTTTGATGAAATTAAGGAAATACCATCTTATACTTTACAATAAAAATAAAAATATTTATAATAAAATCTCGTATCACAATATACTTCTTATACTTATTTATTAAATAGTTCTTAATTTTTAAAATTGAAATTATAATACCCCTAAAATTAATGAAAGTGACAAACCGGACTGACAATATATTAACTTACATGACCGGCATGAAAGTAAGAAAGATTGAAAGCAACTTTGGCCCATCCAGCAAGATTGCCTCCAGTTTTTGTTTTTCTAAATAATGAATATAATCGCATAATCCTTAGCACATGTTGCGCGACAAAGACGTTCATCGCTTTCAAAAATGAAGAGCCACTCATTTTCTCACGGGAAACATGAACCACCAGCACCTGAACTTTGGAGCCCACGGCAATAAAGAACATTTACGTATGGAATAATTGTGGTTGTTGACGGTAATTTATGTTACGGGAATAGTTTTGTGATAACACTTTCAGGACAATCTTCCTCCAACCGTGAATTTATTTGGTTATGGGGGATCAAAAATAACCTTAACAAAAGACAAAACAACCACAAAATTGACAAGAGGGTTTTACGTGGTTCGAGGAGCGAATCCAACCTACGTCCACGAGCACAAAGTGAGGTATGATTTTTATTACCAAACCGAGCTCGGTCGACCTGTTTTCAAGGAAGGTCTAAAGGAAACCGAGCTGTTTGTCTATATCGTTTTTACAAGTAGTGCTCCCTTTTTTTCTTATAATTTTCGCTATCCCCCTGTCAATAAGACTAACTTCCCTTTATATACTAAGAGAAAAACAACACTATTCCCATATCTCCATGCCGTCATCCACGTGAATCTCTGACTGATTGACGGGCTCTTGATCCCAAAACTGTCTCGCCGAAAGCAAACATGCCATCTGCCTCACTATCACATCACTCTATTTTATATACTACGCAGCGGAACAGTGAAAAATCGAAATTTTCCAATTTCAAAATTTTTTCTCGGATCAATCAGATAAACTTATTTATTTAATTATCCAATTATTAAATTATGAAATATTACACAAGAAATCAAATTTTTGTGTAATTATCGAATTGCCCCGAAACTTTACATTTTGTTCATTTTAGTCCTAAATTATTCAAAATAATTTTGGATGATTCTAAATCATTACTAATATGAATTTAACATGTCCTATACATTGAAATTCAAATTGCAACAAAAATTCCCAAAATTACATGTCAAGGCCGAGAGCCTCCATTGGTGGGCAAATTGTGTTTTTGCACTTTTTGTGTTCGAAACACATGAAGATGAAATCCAATCAACCCAATATTTTATATGCATCATATAAATATCCAAATACACAACATAAATGAAAAGCCCCAAATTTAAAAGTGGTCTTAAATCCTAATTTTTCAATTTCATCAAATTGGACAAATTAGACCAAATTAGTAAAATCCAACACTTCAATCATGTTTCTTCCACACCAATCAAGCCTCACCACAATGAAATAAATATAGAACAAATCTAGGTCATTTAAGAGTGGGTCAATAATTCTAGAATGACAACAAGTTTCTCAAACCATCAAAAGAATGCTTATAAACACATTAATATCATTCTATGATCTTTATACATGCATTAACCCTATCCTCAAACTTCCATCTAACAAAAACACAAAGAATAAAGAATAGAAAAACATGAGAATATCATAGTATGTAACCTAGAACACAAGGAATATTTTCCTCTCTAATAGTAAGTTGAAGAAACTTACTAAAATCCAAGATTTTCTTTGTTTTTATTTTTCTTTCTCTTAAGCTTCTTTTGTCTTCTTTAATTGAGTTTTGATAAGAGTTTTTGGTTAGTTAAAAACCCTAAAATGAAACAATAATTTATACGTAAAAAAATGGCCTTGGCCGAATTTTTGGGTATATAAATATCAATATATTTATTTTATTTCATTTAAGGCATTTTCAACTTGTTAACTTTACATCATTACAACTTTAATGATTTGGTTAAAGTCAACAAAGTCAACCAAAAAGCATTTACAAAATATCACAACTTAAAATATTTATATCTTTAATTAATTTAATTATTTAATAATTAAATAATTATTTAAATATAAATATATTAAATATATGTATTATATTTACAATAAATATCGAATACATATATATTTATGATATTAGTCAAATATCTCAATTTGACAATTAATTAATGTGTATTTGAATTAATCTAACATTAAATACAAATTCACAAAAATTAAGGAAATGACTAGCTGACCGGCGTAAACACACACGTATAACGCAAGCGTACGTATCGTTCAAGTAGTAAAAAAGTATCGATCCCACGAGGACTTAAAAACCTTTTTGTTATCAATTTATTGGGCCAAATGATTACCAGTATCTAACAGGTTGTTTGATTGATTTGAAAAGGCGACGATTCTAAATTTAAAGGCAAGTAACTAAAATTGGTTGAAAAGATATTTGAGAAAATTCAATATTAAAACTATCTAGGGTTGTGATTTATTCCAATATTATTTAAAGATGAAGTTGTTATCTTATAATTGGGTAAAATATTGATTTATTAACCTGGAACACTAAATTATGTAAAAGCCTCTTCCGATGGTCAATTACAAATACCCAGTATAACCCAATTGAACCATATTCCTATGTCAACCACATTACCTGGATTCATTAAGTCTAAGTTCCAATTATGGCTACCCCCCCCCGCCAGGTATATTCCTATCCTGTAAGGAAATCTATTAAAGGGTTATCTATCCTCAAGGAAGATCGTGGGTTATTAAGTCTAAGGCTGAAACCTAAAATCCCTATGTCTAGTTCATTTTAGATTTACCATATCAATTTTATTAATGGCCAGTTATTAAAAAAGCATTAAGATTAAGACTCAATAAATAAATCTTTATATTACCCAAACTATAAATAATAATCCCTTATAAACCGGTGATATTAAAAGTCATCACAACCTCTAGATAATTAACACATAACTAGGACTAGTAAATACATAAAATTAAAAGACATAAAGTAAAAAGCTGAAAAATAAATTACAATAAAATAAAATGCTAAGGTAAAAGGAATTACTTTTACTACTACTAATTTAGATATCTCCCATAAAATAATATATAAACTTGTGATAATATTACCAACCGACCAATATAGCGGTATCCCTTATTAAGTCAATATTTTAAATAGTTAATATATTATTTTTAAGGGAGATTAATCTAAATAGCAAGTAAAAGAATTACCTTTCACCCTAGCTGAAAAAGTTACTTCAACATGGTGAATAGTAAAAACTGTAAAAAGTAAAAATTAAATTACTATTATTACAAAAAGTAATTAAAATAATTACAAAACTAAAAATTAAAAACTAAAAAAAATAAAAATTCTAGAGAGAGAAACTCTCTCTAGAGAGAGAAATTAAGAGAGAGAGAAGTATATGAAAAATGAAAATTCGCGGCCTATTTATAGCAAAACAAAATTCACTGTTTGGGAACTGTGCGCGCGTCGCGACGCTAAGGCGTTGCGCGTCGCGACGCTAAGGCGTTGCGCGTCGCGACGCTCAAATGTCGACGTGGCACAATGAGACGGCGACACGTAGCGAGGCGGCTAACTGTGCAAGCGACACGTGTCAAGGCGGCTACTTCTCAATTATTGTGATGACATCTTGCTGACGTCATGCTGACGCGGAGGCGACGTGGCGATGACGTGGCGACACGTGGCGCTGACGTGGCGTGGCGGCTGACTGTACAACTGTCGGCACAATGGGATGGCGACACGTGGCGACACGTGTCAAATTCTGATTGGCTGAGGCTGACGTGGCATGTTGACTCGGTTGACTTGCTGACGTGTCTGATGACGTGGCATGACACGTGGCATGGTTGACTCGTTGACCGATGACATGGCTGATGACGAGGCGACACGTGTCATGTCAGAGTGTCGGCAGCATATGATGTTGACACGTGTCACGGCGCACGTTAGTAGATCGGATGTGATGGTGACACGTGGCACGGCGCATTTTAGCAAAGTCAAACTTTTCAAATTGTTGACCCGTTGACCATGGCGCATTTTAGCAGAACCGGCACACGCTGGCGTCGCGGCGCGAAGTGCTCCTGCGTCGCGACGCGAAGAAGACCAAAATAACCCTGTTGACGCATTTTTGTCCGGTTTTGCCCCAAATTGCCTCCAGTGCTGTCCAAACTTTATTTATCTGCAAGATAACAATAAAACACATCAAAACGTTCACAAAACTCAAGAAACTATACAAAATATTAAGTTAAATGAGTGGGAAATAGTGATATAAATACCACTCATCACACCCCCAAACCTAACATTTTGCTAGTCCTCGAGCAAAATACAAAATAAAAATAACATAACAAAATTTAACTAAGCCACTTTCGTAGGGATCACGGTTACATTTAGCATATGCAACAAGCCTTTAAACCCCTAGGTGTCCCTAGTGGACGAGTGTAGTCTCGTGAGGGTTTACAGCAATGATACCCACAAACATTTTACAAAAGAAAAAAGGTATTTAAAACTAATGCACACAAAAGCAAAAAGACAAGCGAAAAGAGAATAAAGAAAGAAAGTGACTAATCAAGTGAAAAATCTACTCCAAGTTACTAGTTGTTTTGTTTCTTTCTAAATTACCGAATAAGTAAATTCTCCGATTGTTTTTACCATTCTCCATATACACAGCCAACAAAATATTAATCATTTCATTTTTGCCCACAACAGTCATAAGTGCAGTTGATAAGAGAGTAATATTTTTGTCCTAAAGTTCTATCAGATTTCACACCTTTTTGTAGTAATGGAATAATTTTCTGATTTTTCTGATTTTTTTCTTTGATTTTTTTCTCTATTTTTTATTTTTATACAATACCTTCCGTCTATATAGCGAGCTTTGGGTCGGTGGCTCCCAAACCAGTTGGCTTTAGGGCACCAGGTGTTAAGACACCCCTACGAACTTAATTACTCAGACTTCAGATATATATATATATTTTGCAGCATCTTCGATCCATGTAACGAGCTTTGGGCCAATGACTCCCAAACCAGTTGGTTTTAGGGCACTAGGTATTAAAATACCCTTACAGACTTAATAACTCGGATCTATGACGTTTTTTTTTTTTTTTTTTTTTTTTTTTTTTTTTACTCCATCACTATTTAGAGATGCTTCCTCCAATTAAACTATAGCACGGAATATTACAAACTTTTCAATTTTAGCTCATGTCCGTATGTTTCCATGTAAGTTCATAATACCTGTCAACTGAACATATGAAGATCCAATTTAGTCAGTGTTAAGGAGAATTCACAAATTAAATAATTCAAAATGAAATAAACAAAAATTAACTTATTTCGAAATAGGTTTGAGATACGTCTCAGGAGCGGAAATTCCTTACTCGGCTACCTCTCACCAATTTCACCTTTTTAGTCAAAATAAAAACAAAAAAAATGCAAAATATTTTTGTAATTTTTGAAAAATTTTCAATTTTTTTGTATTTTTCGAAAAATTTTGAACTAAAAATAAAAACAACATACAACTAAAAACAAGGTACTAATCAACTAAATCCCTCCCCCAAACCTAAATGAGACATTGTCCCCAATGACTTAAACAGTAGAAGAAGAGTTAGAAGGTAATACCTGATCAGCTGAAATTTTACAGGAAAAATTACCGATAAAGATTTATGTCCAAATTACGATTCTTACCACGATTGTTATTTGACCATTAAAAATTTTGGCAGAATCACCTTTAAAAACTCAAACTTTCCCCAAAATTCACCCTAAAAAATTATCACCAATCAAATCCCAACTTTGGTATTTTTCAGAAAAATTCGACAGAGTCTCCCCTGAATTTTTGATTATCCAATACAACCTAAGTCTATCAAATGCCACAAATAAACACCAAATATCAAACTCAATTTCTTCGCCCCCAATTCTACCAAATTCCATCGATCTGGCAATTTCTAAACTCAGAATTCAGCCAGTTATTCACCGCTAAACTTCCAAATTCACAATCCTCCAATTTCAACAAAATCAACCACAAACTCATTCAATTTTTCGATTATCCCCCTTTTACTGCCAAAATTTCAAAACCTGTAACATTCAATTTCAAAATTAACCACACAAATTATCCACAAAAATCAGATCTGATTATGGAAGGTTTTGATCGTGGGTTTGGTGACTGTCTTGGTGATTCACGGTGTGGGTATCTCGGCTTTGGTCGGTTTTGGCAGTGGATCACGGTGGTGGGTGCGGCTGTTGGTGGGTTGATTCGGCTTCGTTCTTGATGGATCTTGGCAGTGGGTTCAGTCACGGTTTGGTGGTTCACGGCTCGGCAGGGTGAGGTTTGCGGCAGATCTGGTTCGGCGATTGGGTTGCTGTGGAGGTTCTAGGCTTTTGGTGGCTGGATCTTGGTTGGTGAAGATTCTTGCGGTTTCGGTGGTGGTGGTGATTTGGGAGAAAATGGTGAGATCTGGGTGGTTTCGGCTTGCTCACGGTTGGAGGTGGTGGTGGTTGTAGGTGCGGCTGGTGGGTGGTGGCTCTCGGTTGTGTTGGCTGGAGAAGGCTTGGTGAAGGTTTCTGGTTTCGTGGTGTTTGAGGAAGAAGAAGGAGTGAAAATGAGATCTGCGGCGCCTCTGTTTATGTTCTGTCTTTTGAGTCAGCGTCGCGACTCCAAAACTTGCCTAGCGTCGCGACACTCGGTCCTTTAGGGTTTTGACTCGGGATTTTTTTTTTTTTTTTTTTTTTTTTTTTTTTGGCAAAACCATGTCTTGTGACAGATAACTCCATAGGGACGCCTCTTAAGAAGTGTCTTTTTACTCGGCCGTCTCCTGGATCAACTTTGTATCTTCGTGATTTTGTCAAGTTTTTATTTTGAAAATCCCGCTTGCACTGGCTTGCAATGTCCTGAAAAATTCCGTTTTTATTTTTCCTGCAAAACTCACACACAAATTAAAAAGTTCACACAAAAATAAATAAATAAATAAATAAATTACAACAAATTGCATGGGTTGCCTCCCTGCTAGCGCTAAATTTTTCGTCTTCAGCCAGACGTGACTGAAATCCATATGTTAAGGAGGTTTCAATGTCGTTTTGGATGTCCGATTAAAGACAATCCCGTGAGCGTTGCTTTTGAATGGTCTCTTCCAACGGTAAAGTGGCAAAATGAGTTTTGTTTCATTCAGTGCTCGTGCCACCTTTTTGACTTTTGTTGCTCCAGTAGTACCTGAAAAGAAAGAAAGAAAATTAGGAGGTCTCGTATGGTGCTTGACTTGGAATGGAAGTTCCATTCTGTCAAACTTCTGGGTGATATCTTTGATTTGTACTCCCCAATACAGCGATGTTTTTCCTGAATGCTCTGGATCTTTATTAAGTTCTGACAGTTGCTCCTCCATTTGCTCTTCTTTTTGCTCCACCTTTTCTTCATAGATGTATTTGAAAATTTCTGCATTCAGCTCTTCATCTGTCATCTGTGAAATACATGTTTCAAAATTGTCAACCTGAGGATGAAAAGAAATGTCAGATTTTAGGTCTTCATCCTCTGATCTGGGTGAAATGATTGGCTCAGGTAAATCTTCATCAAACATTTGTGCAAAGCATTCTCCAAGATCTTCATTTTGAGGATACAGAATTCCATCCTCAATTTTTGATGCAGTTGGTACAAATATTTCAGCTTCATCCTCGTCAGAATCTGAATAATAGAAATCAAATCGAGACTTTGCCGGTTCAAGTTCCTGAACTGATATATCTGGTTGTTGATACTGCTCAGCCTCCTCATCTGTTGACGTGTCATTGTGAAATGATTGGTACTCGAAGGCTTCATCAGTGTCATCTGAGAATGGTTCTTGAGGTATATAGTTCTGGTTTTCTGTAATTTGTCTGATTTGATCTGTCATTCTCTGTATGGATTCTGTTTGACTCTGAAATTGTGCATCAAATTGAGCTGTCTGTTCCTTGAACATGTGAATCAATTGATCTTCCTCAAATGGTTCTGGTTGTTGATAAGGATCGAAGGAAGATGGTGGATAAGATGAAAAATGTGATTCTGTGAAATGTGATGGTTCTTCGTACCATGAAGGATCTTGATAGTTCTGCCACCCTGGATGGTAGTTGTATTCGCAATAATCGCTTGGGTGGTCACCATTACATATGTCACATCTCCACATTGAGTTCTGATGAGCAAATGTAGTATTGTTTGGTTCTGGCATCCAGTGATAATCATTGGGCTCGACAACAGGCCTCAGAAAACCGGACTGTTGCTCCCAGATGTGGGGTGTATTTTCTTGTAAAGCACGTAGTCTCTCAATCTCCCAGTAGTGTTCCATTTTTAAGTCACCTGAAATCAAAAGAAAGAAATAAAAATTACAGATAAAAATAAAAAAAATTAGATACAAGTAAATTAGATAGCTTCAAAATTAATAACTCAAGAAATATAAGTCCCCGGCAACGGCGCCAAAAACTTGACCGGCGTAAACACACACGTATAACGCAAGCGTACGTATCGTTCAAGTAGTATAAAAAGTATCGATCCCACGAGGACTTAAAACCTTTTTGTTATCAATTTATTGGGCCAAATGATTACCAGTATCTAACAGGTTGTTTGATTGATTTGAAAAGGCGACGATTCTAAATTTAAAGGCAAGTAACTAAAATTGGTTGAAAAGATATTTTGAGAAAATTCAATATTAAAACTATCTAGGGTTGTGATTTATTCCAATATTATTTAAAGATGAAGTTGTTATCTTATAATTGGGTAAAATATTGATTTATTAACCTGGAACACTAAATTATGTAAAAGCCTCTTCCGATGGTCAATTACAAATACCCAGTATAACCCAATTGAACCATATTCCTATGTCAACCACATTACCTGGATTCATTAAGTCTAAGTTCCAATTATGGCTACCCCCCGCCCGACAGGTATATTCCTATCCTGTAAGGAAATCTATTAAAGGGTTATCTATCCTCAAGGAAGATCGTGGGTTATTAAGTCTAAGGCTGAAACCTAAAATCCCTATGTCTAGTTCATTTTAGATTTACCATATCAATTTTATTAATGGCCAGTTATTAAAAAAGCATTAAGATTAAGACTCAATAAATAAATCTTTATATTACCCAAACTATAAAATAATCCCTTATAAACCGGTGATATTAAAAGTCATCACAACCTCTAGATAATTAACACATAACTAGGACTAGTAAATACATAAAATTAAAGACATAAAGTAAAAAGCTGAAAAATAAATTACAATAAAATAAAATGCTAAGGTAAAAGGAATTACTTTTACTACTACTAATTTAGATATCTCCCATAAAATAATATATAAACTTGTGATAATATTACCAACCGACCAATATAGCGGTATCCCTTATTAAGTCAATATTTTAAATAGTTAATATATTATTTTTAAGGGAGATTAATCTAAATAGCAATAGTAAAAGAATTACCTTTCACCCTAGCTGAAAAAGTTACTTCAACATGGTGAATAGTAAAAACTGTAAAAAGTAAAAATTAAATTACTATTATTACAAAAAGTAATTAAAATAAATTACAAAACTAAAAATTAAAAACTAAAAAAAATAAAAATTCTAGAGAGAGAAACTCTCTCTAGAGAGAGAAATTAAGAGAGAGAGAGAGAAGTATATGAAAAATGAAAATTCGC
The DNA here is from genome assembly GCA_019454045.1 of Zanthoxylum bungeanum. Classification (NCBI taxonomy): domain Eukaryota; kingdom Viridiplantae; phylum Streptophyta; class Magnoliopsida; order Sapindales; family Rutaceae; genus Zanthoxylum; species Zanthoxylum bungeanum. The sequence goes on along the minus strand of SKCR01039298.1, from coordinate 52,267 downwards.
GGCCTATTTATAGCAAAACAAAATTCACTGTTTGGGAACTGTGCGCGCGTCGCGACGCTAAGGCGTTGCGCGTCGCGACGCTAAGGCGTTGCGCGTCGCGACGCTCAAATGTCGACGTGGCACAATGAGACGGCGACACGTAGCGAGGCGGCTAACTGTGCAAGCGACACGTGTCAAGGCGGCTACTTCTCAATTATTGTGATGACATCTTGCTGACGTCATGCTGACGCGGAGGCGACGTGGCGATGACGTGGCGCTGACGTGGCGTGGCGGCTGACTGTACAACTGTCGGCACAATGGGATGGCGACACGTGGCGACACGTGTCAAATTCTGATTGGCTGAGGCTGACGTGGCATGTTGACTCGGTTGACTTGCTGACGTGTCTGATGACGTGGCATGACACGTGGCATGGTTGACTCGTTGACCGATGACATGGCTGATGACGAGGCGACACGTGTCATGTCAGAGTGTCGGCAGCATATGATGTTGACACGTGTCACGGCGCACGTTAGTAGATCGGATGTGATGGTGACACGTGGCACGGCGCATTTTAGCAAAGTCAAACTTTTCAAATTGTTGACCCGTTGACCATGGCGCATTTTAGCAGAACCGGCACACGCTGGGCGTCGCGGCGCGAAGTGCTCCTGCGTCGCGACGCGAAGAAGACCAAAATAACCCTGTTGACGCATTTTTGTCCGGTTTTGCCCCAAATTGCCTCCAGTGCTGTCCAAACTTTATTTATCTGCAAGATAACAATAAAACACATCAAAACGTTCACAAAACTCAAGAAACTATACAAAATATTAAGTTAAATGAGTGGGAAATAGTGATATAAATACCACTCATCACTACCGGGTCCCCAACACATGTATTTTTCGTTTAACCTTTAAACGACTTTATAAATAATCAGTATTATTTATGAACGTTGCCCTAGTGCTCTACAAGTATATTTCATTAGTGAAACTCTCTAGATTCAGACATATCCGTCACGAAATCCAATTTCGTGTCCATAATTTATCCACCCGTAAATTATGACGACCACAGATAAGCTCGCTGAATCATACAGGTCGAGGTCATGGCAAATGTATAATTCCTTCGTCACAGGTATCCGGATATATCCTAGAGATATAGACGTAAACGTCAAATCTTTATGGGGATAATTATGTCGACGTGTCTATTAGTAATCTCTGAAAGAACACTTAGAACTGACTTCTAAAGTGTACTACGGGCCCATGATTTTTATCTGATTGCTAATCATATATGGACTACCTATGCTCTGTACACAGAACTGACGGATCCTATTTTGATACACACATGACACCCTGAAGATCTATCTATACCCAATGAACAGACAGAGGTTTGATCTAAATAGATCGGTGACGTGAGTGTCGTCTAAGTGTAGAAGAAGTCTCATGTGCCCACAGTAGCATCTCAAGTCGAAGAATCACAAATGCTACTCAACCCGAGAAGATTCTTATTGACGTTGGTGTACCATCCATTAAGAATCTTCGGTGAGTCATTCAGTGTTTATTCGCTATAAACACCTAAACGTCTATACTAGTCACCAAGACTTATGGTTTATTGAGAAGCCATTTGAATCATATATTCCAGTATACAACATGTACCGGTCTCAACGAGTTTACTTTACTGACCAAGTAGTGTAAACCTTGACCAGGAACTGTCTAAGAATGACAATGTCATGATACAACTCAATGTCAGTTGCGACGCTTTTGCAACAGTATCATGACTAATCATTCTAAGGTCAATTACGTCTTTATCATATTAAAAGATATATTATATTATAGAAACTGCACATTTTATTCATAATAAAACGTTTTACAAAAGTATTTCAAGAAAATACAAACGGGAATTGGCGCTCTGAGCACAAACCCCAACAGTCATCCTGTACAGACATCTCAATCGGTGGTACATGTCAGAGGAAAAAGTCCAAACTATCCATGATTACTTGTCGGGCTTCATGAGTACGGCCAAACGATGTACCAAACTACCCAAACTACTCCCGATATGACCCAAAATATCCAAGATCATCATCTCGATCCAGGAGAATAGAGGGTACCGAACCGAACTATCGGCCTAAAGTGGTCGATCTCGGCTCTGATGTTGTTGGTCTCTGAGACTTGCATCGTGCTGTGTCCTCTGGTCGGCTAGATTCGGGAAACCAGATCCGAACACCATGTCTGGCCGAAGAGTAACTAATACTTTCTGAACATCTGTCATTCCAAAAGGGGAAAATCCATCTATGCCCCCTGCTGTACTGTTCAAATACTTTGTCAGAAGAATCACCATCAATATCTGTCTCATAGTTCTCGGTTTCAACGAGTGTATGAGTTGGTACCGGGAATTACAAAACCAGAAGTGTGCTAATTAGCCAGTGGGTGGTCGACTGTGGGAGCAATAGAGAAAACTACCTCGGCTACCAATCGGGTCATCCCCGACATCTTCATGTACTCGGTCACCGAGGATTTTAACGTCATTTCAAATGATTCTCTGACTTGAGCCAAATACCTCATTTAGCCATCTGGTAGCCGCCCCTCGGAAACTGTAAGCCACCATATTCTCTTAAATACCCATCAAATCATCTCTAGGGTTTAATCTGGACTCAACACTTATTGAGCTTCTGTGATCCTCCCTCCAAAAACTAAAACAATCAATCATTCAAAAGGCAGCCGAAAAGCTTTCCAATCTCAACCGGTCATCGTAATCTGAGTAGATAGAGCCTGAAAGCGACACGCGGTGCACATCTGAAGCCTTTCTCTGATCCAATAGCCAGAAATGCCCCAAGCTGTCTATAAAAACGGGAAGCAACACATCTTTCTCTCTTTTACGAAAACCAGAACTTCTAAAGCGCAAAAGATTCCTTCCTCATCGTCTAAGACCAGCAAACTCCAAGACCGACCAGACCAATCGTTGATACATCCTCTCGAATCAAGTAAGTCTTCTGCTCAACATCCTTCTTTTTAATTATTGAAATCTCGGTGATTTTCTCCTGCTTGTGAATGCTCGTGCTTTTTTCCTCGCTTGCTCTTCATTTCTCTAGCATGTTTATCCATTTCTTTTGCATTGCAAATGTGTGTTTTGGGTTGGGTGTGTTGGGGTTTTGGGTGATGGGACGCAACGGAAGCGCGGTTTAGGTAAAATCGTATTTTAAATTTTTTTTCAAAAATATCGAATAAATTATTCAATATCTAATATGAATAATTTATTCATATTTCACATAAACCAATTCATTTAATATCAAATATTAACATAAATAAGGTTGAAACCTCACGAAATTTTTATGAAAATCATTTTTTCCAAAATGACACAAAACACATTTTTGACCGAACCGACCACCCGAAACTTATGGGGACTGCCCAGGTCAGCCCCAATAGTGTCAGGAGAGTTCATGGGCTGCCTGAACAGTGACAGACTCACTATTTGGACAGTTGTCACCCGATTGGCTCAAAAGTCACCCGGTAACACCGTTTTTGGCCGTTTTCGCTTATTTCAACTTCGAAACACTTTCCGAAAATTGTTCCAACTCCAAAAACACATCCAATCCATTTATAACATCAAATACATCACATAATTTCTAGTTTAATCACAACTGATCCGGAGCCGAAAATTATCAATTTTCATGCTTTAAATCAAATTTTCAAGATTAATCTAATTAATCATAACACCAACCAAAGTCATCACATATGAACAACCCAAGAACAATTTTAGGTGCCAAAAGAGTGGTCATAACACTCTAGAATAGAAACTCATCATCAAATGATCAAATTGGATACTAATTACACTAATTTCATCCAATTCACTTCACACATGCATCTATGCTTCCATATCCAACCACCACAAACAAAAACCCCAATTTTCCAGAATTTAAAGAATCCTAGAACCTTTCTAAATCATCAAGAAAATAAGAAACTAAATTTCTAAGCTTAGGGTTAAAGTGGATTTCCTTTAATCACTTGTTTCCTTAGCTTTTTTTTCTTGATTTTCTTCAATTTCTACATGGTTTCTTCAAACCAAGATTTGAGAGCTTTTCTTCTTGTTTTGATCGGCCATGGTGTTGATTAAATGAAGAAGAAAATATTTTCCCCTTTTTAATTCATGGAACCGACTTTGAAGGGAAAAATTATCCAATTGTAATTTAATCAAATCAAATCAATATTAAGCCTTTTAGTGGCCAATCAAATTGATACACATTTAGCCTAATAAATTCATGCCATGTTGATAAATGATAATGGAAAAATTTTACTAATTAATAATTAAAATATTTAACAATTAAATATCCAAATAATTAATTAATGTAATTATTATTATATATGTATTTTTATTTACAATAAATAAAAAATACATATATTTTATGGCATGTGTCAAAATCTCATTTGACGAATAATTAATGTGTATCTAATTGTATTATGTATCAAATACAAATACAAAATAATTATTATCGGACAAAATCCCTTAATACATGTGTTATTATTTAACCGATTAAACGATCCAAATTAACTCATTTAATCCGATGAAGTGTTATGAATAATCTATATTATTCATATCGAGTTGCCCAAGTGCTCAACGAGTACACTTCATATTGTGGGTCTCTCTAAGTTTAGGTTTATCCGTCACGAAATCCAATTTCGTGTCCATAATCCACCCACTCATGGATTATAACTACCACAGATAATCTCGCTAAACTATGCAAGCCAAGATCATTGCATGTGTATAATCCTTCCGTCACAGGCCATTCACATTATATCTGAGATATAGATGAGAACGTCAAATCTGTTCAGTATAATATAGTCGACTTTCATTTTACGATCTCTAAATAACACTCAGAACTGGTTTTTGAAGTTATATCACGGCCATGGATTTACTAGATCGTAAACACGTGCGGATGCTTATGCCCTGTCCACAGGACTGACGGATTCTGTCTTGATACGCACTGGATATCATGAGCATAAGTCCACACCTAACGTACAAACATAGGTCTGATCATGAATAGATTGTTGACGTGACTGCCATCAAAGTGTGAATGATAACTCATATATCTCACTGTGTTATCTCAAGTCGAATGACCACTATGCTCGCTCAACTCGAGAAGGTTTATATTGACGTTGGTGTACTATCTATTAGGAAACCTTCAGTGAGTCGTTCAGTGTCTTATCAAATAAACACCTACTGTCTATACGAGTCTCCCGAGAATCATAATTCACTAGGATAAACTATCAGATCAAGTCACAATATACGACATGTACTGGTCTCAGCGGATTTTACTAACCGACCCGTGTTAGTAAATCTTGACTAGTCACTTACATAAATGTAACCATCCGTAACTTGACCCGTGTTACTACTTCAACTGTAATCATCCGGTTTCGCTACGCTCTAACGATCCCTATACTCCAACAACTAGTCATTTACATAAATGAGCCATATCTAATAGGTTTGCCATCATAGACAGCTAGAGCATCACCATTTTGGAAATAGACTACTAACATCACATTTCATTAGGCATTGTATATAAATAGACGAAATTTACTAATTGAAATGAAATTGAATCGTCTATTTTAACAAAATTTCAGTCTTCACATTCACTTGCTTTACTGTTGATGTGCTTCCATTTTTCTTGGATTCTTTTTCATCTGTTCTTTTTTGACACAACTTTTGTATAATGATCATTTTATAAAGTAAAGCTTTCCCTATTTCAAAGTCATGAAAGGGATTTTGATTAGACGTAAGTTGTCACATGCATTTATAAGGATAGTGAACTTGCCACTCATCAGCCAGGGGAACAATTGATCACTTTCACTTTATCAAATTATAAGATTTTTTTTAAAATTTTAAATATTAAATAAACGAAATATTAAGACAAGAATTGAACAACTCAAACACCGAACACGAAATATCTGCAATGACGTCAATTACGAGGTACACGTGAACTAATTTTTCTGACACGTGTCCCATCAACATTATGACTTGTAATTAAAAAATGAAAATTACTACTCTCCTTCTGACGTGCGCCCCTCCTGTCTCCCCTGAAATTCCAAATATACCCCCATATCAGCCAAAAATTCCCTCAGCTGCAATTCAAGTATTTAACACATACAAATTCTTGATTAATTTACACACATACAAATATATATATTTAAAAATAATTTTTTTATTTATAACTTTTTATTTTTGTTAAATTTTTTTTTTTTACTCTTTATATATATATATATATATATATTATTTTTATTTGTTTAATAAATATTAAAAATTTCATATTTATTCATTAATTTTTTGATTATTTTTTAATTTAATTAACAATATTTATGTATAATAATATAATTTTATCAAAAAAATTAGTTTATAAAGTAATTTTTTTGATAGTCTATTTGATTATGATTATGATTTTATTTTTATTTTAATAATTATTGTTTATCTTATTTACTTTAGTAAATCAGTATCCATATCTACTTTTACTTTATTAAAAATTATTTATTTTATTTTTAGTTACTTCTTATATAAAGATATAGTTTGTAAGTTTAAAGATAAGATGGGTCTCTCTCATCTCATTTACTCATTCCCTATTTTATTTGTCCCTATAATAATAGATACTTCAAAAAAAAGTGATAAAAATTATATTATTAGACGTTTTAAATACTGTTGTGTTAAGGGAATCATTTTTTTTCAATATTATTGTTTATTTACAATATCGAATAGTGAGATGAATGGTCTGGAATTTATGTTGAACTTTAATGTGAAATGATTTTTTAAAATTAGTTTTAGGTTTAATAATTGAAATTTTATGTTAGAAAAGTCATTTATATCGTCCACTATCATCGAACAAGTTTTAATTTTTTAATTTTAATTTTAATTTTTATAGAAAGTAAAAAAAAATTTAAAAATTTAAAAAATTATAAAATAAAATAAATTAATTATATATGTTATTTTAAAATTAAATAATATAACATTTATTGGGGGAGTGAATATTTATTAAAGAAATGAGTATTTTGGATTTTGTGAATGAGAGAGGGGGGCTGACAAAGGGGTGAGAGTAGTAGCCCTTAGGGGTGTTCGCAGTGCGGTTCGGGTCGGTTTTTTCATTTTTTTCTTTAAACAGCGCAGGTTGGCGGTTTTGGAAATTAAAAACCGAAATCACAAATTTGATAAGAAAAATCGCGTTCGGGTTGGCGGTTTAGCGGTTTGGGTAGTTCGGGTCGGCGGTTTGGATTATAAATTTCTTAAAGAATTTTTTTAGTTTTCACATTATAATTGAAGATAAAAAAATACATAATTTTTATTTATACATTACATATTGTTATACGCTCATTAAATATTTTAAATTTCGTGATTAAAAAAGAAGAAAAATATAAAATAATATCTAATTTGAATGCGGGTCTGCGGTTTAGGCGGTTCAGATTGCAGTTCAAGTCAAAATTTGCGGTTTGGGCGGTTCGGCATCGATCCGAAATTTACGGTTTGGTTCGGTGCGGTTCGAAATCATTTTTAATATTTTTTCAAACCGCGATTCGGTTTCGTTCTGTACGGTTCGGTGCGGTTTGCAGTTTGATCCGAAACTGTGATCACTCCTAGTAGCCCTCTTATTTTAAATATTAAAAGAACGAAATATTAACACAAGAATTGAACAACTCAACACCGAACACGAAATATCTGCAACCGACGTCAATTACGAGGTACAGGCGAACTAATTTTACTGACACGTGTCCCTCAACACTACAACTGAATAGTCATTTATGACTTGTAATAAAAAAATTAATCAAAATCAAAACAAAAAGCAGCACGAAACGCCACATATCTACATTCTAGAGTTTCAATCAAAACATGGGCCCCATCGGAATCACTTCCTACCAGATCTGATCTCCACGTGTCTGTATACGTAATTCAAGCCGTCCACATCTCCAGTTGCAAAATCCAATGCAGTAGCTCACACAGGCCCATGTGGCAACCACGAAATAGACCTCGGTCAATTCAACGGTTCTGATTTAAATGGTTTTTTAATTTGTTGGCTTTGTTTATATGGGTATTGCTACAATACCGATACCCAAGGGTTAGTAGCATTAAAAAAAAAATGAGAGTAACTGGTTGGAACCAGTTACTGAAAAAAAAAAATTTAAATAATTTTTTATTATATAAATTATAAAATATTAATAAAAATAAAATTATAAAAAAAATATTTTTAAAAAATACTAAAAAAAATATAATAATATAAAAAGTTTATTTTTTTATAATACTGATAAAATAAAATAATATAAAAATATATTGCATATTTATTGGTGAAAGTTGCACGTTTAATGCTAGAGGTTGCATATTCAATGGTTATAGTTACATGTGCGATTTTCGAGGCAGATGCAGTTGTATGTTATTGCCAAAGTTTCAAGTTCAACGGTTTCATTTTGCATGTTTATTGCTAAAGGTTTCATCTTCGAATTATTGCATATTTATTAGTGCAAGTTGCAAGTTTAATGGACGAGGTTGCATATTCAATGGTCATAGTTACATGTGCGATTTTCGAGGCAGATGCAGTTGCATGTTATTGCTAAAGTTTCAAGTCCAACTGTTACATTTTGCATGTTTATTGCTAAAGGTTTCATCTTCGAAATATTGCATATTTATTGGTGAAAGTTTCAAGTTTAATGGTTGAGGTTGCATATTCAACGGTCATAGTTACATGTGCGATTTTTTAGGCAGATGCAATTGCATGTTATTGCTAAAATTTCAAGTCCAACTGCTACATTTTGCATGTTGATTGCTAAAGGTTTCATCTTCAAAATATTGCATATTTATTGGTGAAAGTTACATGTTTGATGGTAAAGGTTGCATATTCAACGGTCATAGTTACATGTGCGATTTTCGAGGCAGATGCAATTGCATGTTATTGTTAAAATTTCAAGTCCAATGGTTTCATTTTGCATGTTTATTGTTAAAGGTTTCATCTTCGAAATATTGCATATTTATTGGTGAAAGTTACATGTTTGATGGTAAAGGTTGCATATTCAACGGTATTTGTTGCAGGTGCGATTTTCGAGGCAGATGCAATTGCATGTTATTGCTAAAATTTCAAGTCCAATGGTTTCATTTTGCATGTTTATTGCTAAAGGTTTCATCTTCAAAATATTGCATATTTATTGGTGAAAGTTGCATGTTTGATGGTAGAGGTTGCATATTCAACGGTCGTTGTTGCAGGTGCGATTTTCGAGACAGATGCAATTGCATGTTATTGCTAAAATTTCAAGTCCAATGGTTTCATTTTGCATGTTTATTGTTAAAGGTTTCATCTTCGAAATATTGCATATTTATTGGTGAAAGTTTCACGTTTGATGGTGGATGTTGTATATTCAACGGTCGTTGTTGCAAGTGCGATTTTCGAGGCAGATGCAATTGCATGTTATTGCTAAAATTTCAAGTCTAATGGTTTCATTTTGCATGTTTATTGCTAAAGGTTTCATCTTCAAAATATTGCATATTTATTGGTGAAAGTTGCATGTTTGATGGTAGAGGTTGCATATTCAACGGTCGTTGTTGCATGTGTGATTTTCAAGGCAGATATAATTGCATGTTATTGCTAAAATTTCAAGTCCAATGGTTTCATTTTGCATGTTTATTGCTGAAAATTTCATCTTCGAAATATTGCATATTTATTGGTGAAAGTTGCAAGTTTAATGGTAGTGGTTGCATATTCAATGGTCATATTTATGCGCCCTAGCACAAATATTGAGTGATTTTTCTTAAAAATTATTTAATTGTTTGTTTTTCAAGTTTAAAATATTTGTTGCATCTTTTAATAAGGTTGAAAATTGCATCTTAATGGTTAAATTGCATATTGATGGTGTGAAGTTGCATGTATTGATTATATCTAACAATTACAAATTATTCAATATCATGTTTATTACTTCGATTCGATCTCGATTTCGTGTTTAATGATTATAAGTTAATACAATTCACTTAAACATCACAAATAATGAGCACAGATTATTAATATTGATATCTATTTATATTTTTCGTTAATTACATATGTTAATTTAGCATGTATACGAGTTTTATACTTATTGTTTTCGCTTACAATTTTTATTCATTACGACTAGGGGTGGCAATTTTTGGTAAAGATTTCGTTTATTTATCCGATTCAATTCGCTTTAAAGCGAATGTGAGTTTCAAACAATGTTTTCGTTTAATCAATGGGTCGATTCGAGTGAAAGCGTTTATTACAGTTATGGAATATGAATTTAACATCATGAATACATTTATTCGTTACTGAATCGTTTTATTATTTTCTTTGACCAATTATTTTTCAGTTACGATTTGAGTAATTATGGCTAATGGTTCGTATAAATTAATCATTTTTCTACTTCTTTATTTATGTAAATATTAAATTCGGTTATAACTAAAAGTAATTCGGATATTGACTAAAGTTAATGAGCATGGAGTAGAATTTGTTATAATTTTTTTTATACAATAATTTTTTATTCATATCCCTCATATGAAAAGTATTTAGTATGGAAATTAATTTTTATTAGTTTTTCGTGTATGATTCGTTTTATTATTTTTTTTATCAGTTATTAGTATTTTTCAGTTAAGATTCCAGTAATTATGGCTAATTACCTTTGAAAAAAATATTATTTCAGATATTAACTAAAGTTAATGAGCATGGAGGAAAATTTGATTCAACTTAATTTTATAACTAACTATTATTTCATATGAACGGTAATTAGTATGAAAATGATTTTTTATTAATTACAGAAGATGAGAATTTTTTGTAAATTATATTTGTTGTCTTGATTTTTTTAATTTACTTAATTTAATATATATCTAAAATAGTAATTTTGGTTATAATTCATAGTTTTTCGGATAAACACTAAAGTTAATGAGCATGAATTACAATTTTAATATTTTGTTCATAATTTTTTTGATTTAATATGAAAGTTAATGAGCGTGAAAATCACTTTTTTTTTTTAATCACATAAAATGAGCATGAAGATGATTTTTATTAGAAATGTTGAGAATTACTAAATTTAATGAGCATGAATATGATTTTTTTAATTTTTTTTTTATATATAACTACTTAATATTTTTGTTAATAACACATTTATTTACTATGAATTTAAGTTTCAAAGTTTTTGATTTTGTTACATGTTTAATAATTAAAATAACATGTATCTATCGCTTATGGTTGAAAGTTGCATCTTAATGGTCAAATTGCATATCGATGGTGTCAAGTTGCATGTATAGGTTATATCTAACAATTACAATTATTCAATATCATGTTATACTTATTGTTGTCGCATTTTTATTCATTACAACCATGGGTGGCAATTCTTGGTAAGCATTTCGTTTATTTATTTGATTCAATTCGCTTTAAAGCGAATGTGAGTGTCAAACAATATATTCGTTTAATCAATGGGTCGATTCGATTGAAAGTGTTTCTTACAGTTATGGAATACGAATTTAACATCATGAATACGTTTATTCGTTACTGAATCGTTTGTATTATTTTCTTTAGTTTGAAAATTAATTTTCATTAGTTTTCGTGTATGATTTGTTCTATTATTTTCTTTTATTAGTTATTGGTATTTTTCAATTAAGATTCCAGTAATTGTGGCTAATTACCTTTGAAAAAATAATATTTCGGATATTAACTGAAGTTAATGAGCATGGAGGAAAATTTATAAATTTTTTGTTTAAATAATTATTATTTCATATGGAAAGTAATTAGTATGAAAATGATTTTTTATTAATTACAAAAGATGAGAATTTTTTTTTAATTATATTTTTTGCCTTAAATTTTATAATTTACTTAATTTAATGACCATTTACTCCCACATTTGTGAGATGAGCTTAAAATGGGCTTCTCAAAAAGAAAATTAGGCCCAAATACATAGCATGAGCCTCCTATGCTTTTCAACTAACTTCATTAATGGAAAATGAATTTTTTATGAATGTTTTGTCAAGTCCACGTTGGTGGGTGTGCTTCATGAAGGAGTAATTTGTTCCAACCTTCCATTAGAGAGTAATTCGTTCCTCTTGTTGTGGGCAACATCTTGTGATGTTCTTGAGTTTTTCTATTCTTTATTCTTTGTATTTTTGATGGATAAATGTTTGGTGAAAGTGTTGAGCATGTATAATGATGGAAGCTTATGACTAATGTAGTTATAAGTGTTCTTTTATGGTTTTGGAAACTTTGTTGCTAATCTAGAGTTGTTGACCCACTCTTAAATGACATAGATTTGATCTAGAGTTGTTTCATTGTGTTGAGACTTTGGTTGGATGGAAGAATGATGATTGAAGTAATTGATTTAACCAATTTGGTCTAATTTGTCCAATTTGAAGAAATTGAAAAATTAGGGTTTAAGACCACTTTCAAATTTGGGGCTTTTCATTTATGTTGTGTATAAGGATGTGTATATGATGCATATAAAGTTTCATGTTCATTGGATTACATCTTGATGTGTTTTGAAGCATGAAATCACAAAATGCACAACCCCCCCCCCCCCAATGAAGCTCACGGCCAAACTAAGAAATTTGGGGATTTTTGTTACTCTTGGTGTTTTGATGTTTTGAACATGCTAAGTTCATCTTAGAAATGATTTAGAATCATCCAAAATTGATTTGATCAATTTCGGACTAAAATGAACAAAATACAAAGTGTAAGGGCAATTCGGTAAATTCACTTAAATATGATTTATTGAATTTTATTTCATAATTTGATTATTGGATAATTAAATAATATATTTATTTAATTAATCCAAGAAAAAGTTTTGAAATCGGAAAATTTGATTTTCCACCGTTTCCGCTGCGTTATCGGATTTAGCCCCTAAAACCCCTACAGGAAACGCGTGCGAGTAAAAAACCACTCCGGATATATCAGTTACCAGCCCAATCCACTATATAGAGAAAAACTTACAGCGATAGTCAAGACTTATGGTGGCAACTTACACCATTAATAAAGAATACAAGAAGATGAAGAAGTCTTCAATAATAGAATCAAATAGGGTTGAAAGCTTTGAGAGATTTTGGCTCAAGGAATTGTGTTTCAACTAATGGGTATGGCTGCTAAGGGTTATATTTATAGGTATGGTGAAAAGATAGGGTTTTGCAAAGTGAAAAGGGCCAAAAACACATCCAGATCGCAGTCGTGTTCAAATAGTTACTCGAATGCACCCTTTCTATGAAGACTCGTTCAAACGCCACTCGAACGCACAACAAACGTGAGCTCTCTGGAATGATCTCGTTCGAACCCAACAAGAACGTGACTAGAACGTTTGCTCTCTGGAATATTCTCGTTCGAACCTATTGAAGAATATGCCACTAACGCCACACGTTCAAACCAAATAGCGAAACCAGCACTAACACCAACGTTCGAACGCTGACACGAAACATACCACGAACGCAAGTCTGATACACAGTAGTCAAACACCAGTCCAATTGTACCAAGATCTTCACGAAAGATTACAACTCAATTAAACTCGTTTTGTCACAGACAGTGCTAATATAAAAGGAACTAACAATCTCTCGATGATTATATAATAATAGAATTATAATCATATCTTTGGATAGTTATGATTATGATTATAATAATAACAAAACCAAGTACGAAAATACTTGGGAAAACCATCAATGGCCGAGCAAGCCTTTTGCCATTTGCTGTAATTTATACGTAGAGCAGTGCTTCTCAGACAATCCGACTCAATGATCTATCTCTGGTTCTTCGACAATGATATCAGGCTCTGCTCGCGGCTGAGGCAGGGATGGTGGCGTTCTGTCGGGCACTCCGTCACCAATTAAAGTATTTAAGATAGAAGCGCCGTGTAATAATGCAACTTGCAGGCCATGATCCATTGCTCCAGCAGACCTTGTCTTGTTCCTTTTGTTTAGATAGCTACGAACTGCTGCTTGAATGACACGAGCCGCTAGGTTTAACTCGGATGAAGTACAAAGCTGATGCTTAATGAATACATTTTTCAAGTCATCTGCCATAAGAGCTAAAGCTTCAACGTTTGTACGTGCTTGAATTGTTCTTGTTGATACAGGGAGATTGGATGAAGAGGGATCATCAAAAGCCCAAGCAACAAGCTCTTCTCCACAAATGTCACCATCTTCCAAATGATCTTTTCTGCTTTTGTTACCATTTTCTCTGTGACTATCTAAGCTTGCAAAGCCAGATGCTCTTCCCTTGGAGGTATAGCTCCATAGTTTGCCCTGCACCACGAAGAGCATTTCATCGATTGGATACCCCTCCCGGACAATGTGTGCCCTCTCAATGAAGAAAGCTGGCTTGACGCAATCACAGAGTTCATCCAATATTGCTTCCTTCAGCTTCTTAAACTCTTCCACCTTCATATACATTGAGAAGAATGAAGTTCAATTGAAAATCTAGCACGCAAATTCTACAGAGACCAAGGAGCTTACTTTCTTGAGACGTTCCAAGCACAGTTCGCGCTTTATGTTCCTTCTGAGGTCCCTGGGAAGATTACTGAGCAAATTTTCTACATCAACCCCTTTTGTTTCTCGCCATATGTATCGCTGGTATTTCTTAACTTGCTGCTGGAGATTTCCTGAGAGTTTTTGGAAAGGCATCCACTGTTCTATATCTCGCGCCTTCTGTCTCCTCTCCTCTGATCTTATAGTCTTCGACTGCAGATATATCTGTTTCACAAGAAACATGGTTCATAGAAAATAGATTTCCTAGTGCTTTATAGAAAGAAAATTTATTGAGACAAGAATCTGGAAACATAAACCAACCTGCACATTTCCAATGAGAAAGAGAAACAACATCAAGCTAGAGATGATAATCAGAATTGCGAAAAAATCTTCCCAACTGTAAGTACTTGTGTTGAGGTTTTGACCTAAACAACTACAAAAGATTTTAATAGATTGAAGGATATGATCCTCGATGAGAAACAAAGATTAAAAAAAAAAAAGTTTAATTGTATGTGCACAAACCTAAGACTTTGCAGGCCCCAGAAGAAACAATGTAAAAATTTCTGTGGAAAATTTGTGACCTCCACAACTCCAGATTCAAGAGCATCATGAAATAATCCAAAATCAAACAATGTTGTATTTTGTGGCTTTATGGGGCAATAATCATTTAGAAATCTGTAGTCTCCTAAAACATCATCACAATAAAATGAACCATGGTGGCATCCATTATGCTTTCTGCAGGCATCCTTCCAGCATACAGTCTCTCTTTCTATGGAAAAAAAGTACCATAAAGCTCCAAATACCTGAAATACCGGAAATTCACTCAATGTTGTTGAATCTTGTAGATGAATACATCGTAAGGTAATTTAACTTACATGAGCGGCAAGCAAGTAAAGAAGAAGATTGAATACAGCTATAGCAAGTTTGCTGGAGGCCCTTGTAGCTTCTATAAACAATGGGAGGATTCTAATAACCCTCGGCACATATTGGAAGAAAACCAAAAATTTCAACAATGTCATTGCATCTAAAAGTTTTGAGCCTCCCATTGTTGGCATGATAATGAAAATCACAACCTGAAAAACATGCAAGCAAGTTTAGAATCCACAACTAGGAGCATTAAATTAGTACAATTAGGAAACTATAATGTTTAGCTGCAACAAAAGCCTTACTTGTGGGAGAGGGAGAATGGCAAGAAGATCAATGAGAAAGAAATGAAACAAATGTTTCCCTGCAATTTTCTTGCAGTCAACTTCTTTATAAATCAAAGAACAAGATGCAAAAACATGTGTATGCAACTTGAAGATCATGATACATATTATATAAAAGAAATCGAAGACTGAACGAAGAACACTCGCTGCAATCCCCAGCTGCTTGTCTAATCTAAGACACTTTTTATCATCATTGATCACAGGAATGTAGAAGAACAAAGGGTCCAAGAAAATTGCAATCACACACAATGTTAGAGAAATTAAATTGCCAAAAGGCTCTTCTGGGTCAATGAGTTTTTTGACATAAAGCAAAGGTTTGATCAGAATGCAAAACCAAAGTCTTGGTAATCCTCTTGTGCCATTTTTTCCAACACCAGCATTTTGGTTTCTTGAGAACTTGACTGGTACAGAGTTTGTTCCATTTCTTGGTTCAGTAGAAACTCTCCTTGCTGTACCTTGCTCTAAATCTAAGTCCTGTGACTGTGACCTGCACAAAACATACAAGTAGTTTTATTTTATAATTAGCAGAACAGTTTGATATTGAAGATGATATGCAAATATATTGAAAAATGACTTACATTTTTGGGTTTCTGGTGAGAAGAATGTGTGTTCACTTGAGTTAAAGCAAATGATTCTTCACTGGATAGTGGATATAGGGTTCATGACTCAGAAGACTTTGATTTTCTTAGTCAACAAGGAATATATATTTATTGTTTTTTCAATAAAAAGTTGTGAAAGAAAAATTGAACTTTTTTTTAGATGTTCCTCTTTTGAAAATAAAATCGATTGATGTCATAAATAATATTAATTAATTATAAAAAAAATAAAAATTACACATTACACATTACATATAAAAAATTACAACCATTAATTCTAACAACTGGATAAATATATAACAATAAAAAAAGCCAATAAAACTTTTTGGAGGTTGTTTTTCTGAGTAATGTTAAGTTATTTGGATGATCAATTTTGCTTACGAGTAGTGGGATTACGAGTTATTTGTCGCAGTGGTGTGACTTGATGGTGTAAGGTTCAGGATCTCACCTTAAGATCATGGTTTCTAATACAAAGAGAGTGTTTATTTCTTATAAGAGTCTGAGATAGTTGGAGATTTTACCTATGCTTGTGATGGGTTTACAACGATTTCAAACAAAAAATAGTTGATTAATTTAAGAACAGATTAACCTAAATTTTATGTTACCCCCCTTAAATTCACAATTTTATCATACAACCCTTTCAAGTTTTTTTGTTTAAACAATATAGCCCCCTGCAAATTTCAGACGTGTCTTTTAAATGTTACTTTACACGTTTAAATTCATAAAGCAACGAACATAAATTCATGAATAGCTAAAGTTTCATCTTTAATCATGATAAGATCAAGACACAACTTAAAAAAGATCAAAATTTGTATTTATAGGAAGGGCAAAAAAAAAGAAGAATGATTTTTGGAAAAACTGAACTAGTAATGGAGTGGGAAAGACCATCAACAGCAGAAGCAACAGGAAGCTTAGCTTTAACGATAGAGCTGACCGTTGTTATTTTTAATTATTCAAAACTAATATATAAATTTAGCTTAACGGTTCACCGATTTTTAATGGGTTCATCGATTTTGATTGATTTTCGATGATTTTTTAATCAGATGATTTTTAAGTATTATTTGGACTGGACACATGATTGATTCCTTGTTCGATTGATCGAACAGACCGGTCCTATCCGATTTTAACAATATTGCTTTTTACTATATGGTAATATACAATTGTAAAATTCTTGAAAAGCAGGTGAGTTGGTTTTCTAATATTTTAATTAAATTTTATTATTTGAGTTCGAGTCTTAAGAAATAAAAGTTAAAAATATATTTGAATTTACATATTTCTTATCTTTAAAAAAAGGGTAATGCTATGATACCCAATGGTATCAAATGCCCTTAGGTTCGAAGTTGTATATTCAATACAACTTTGAGCATTGAACATACAACTTCTACCAATAAATATGCAACTCATTTCATGTTCTAAAAATTTCATGTTTATTAATAAAATTTGCATGTTCAAAGCTCAAAGTTGCATTGAACATGCAGCTTTAATACCCAAGTGTATGTGATACCCTTCGGTATCATAAACATGCCCAAAAAGGTATAATAGTAAAAGCGAATATGTTAAAATTTAAATTAGTTCACATAAGAAGAATAATAGTCCCAACTCTCAAGAGGTGTGGCTTGGTGATGTAAGGTTCAAGATGATTCTCGGTTCAAATCTAGAGAGTGTGTTTCTTATAAAAGTCTGGAACAGCCGAGAATTTTACCTACTCTGTATAAGTCCGAAACTGGTAGGTGTCAGAATTTCCAACGATTTTTAAAAAAAAATGGAATGGAAAGTATAGAGAATTTGAATGATCAGCGGAGGCCATTGAAAGAATCTAATCCCAAATGCCCACAAAGGCATCAAAAGAATCTAATCCCAAATGCCCACAACCAAAATAAAAAAGCAAATTTATAAATTCTTGGCTTATATTTTAAAGGTTTTTTAAATATATTTTTATTTTCCCCCCTCTTAAAAGTGTTTGTAGATTGATGAGAAACAAATGTAGAGCTAGCTCAAGAGAAGAAAAGAGTGCACAAGAGAGGACATTATTGTGAATTAGGATCCTAATTTATGTTTGTATCTAGGTATTGAATTAATAATTAGGAGGTAAATAAGATTTATATGAAACCCATATTAAATAAATTTTAATGTTTATTCAAAATTCAGTTCAAACTCAAATCCAACCCTTCTTTTATTATTATTCACAGAAGAAATATTCGGGTGTGTTTACTTGAGGGTAATGGAAAATCTCATTCCGATTACGAGTACGTAAACGCACCATTAGTGTTTGAGTTTGACTAAATAACGTAACATTGGTCGCTTTTCAAACCGACCCATGTTCTCAAAATAATAATTATTGACCCAAATTTTTTTTTTTTTTTGAAAAAAAAAAATATGAATCAACCGTTGATTTAACTCATCTAATCTGAATGGGGGAAATATTCACAGACCTATACAAGATCTCTTATTTAACTTAGTGTTGTAAATATGAATTTTATAAAAAATGGTTTTAAAATTTTGAGGAGTCACAAGAATTATTATGGAGAAATTTGAAAAAAAAAATAAAATTATTATGATTTCTTAAGTTATAAAATCCATCATTAAAATCGGTTTTATTGTGTTACTATATATAATATATATATATATATATATATATATATAGATATATATAATTGTTGTTTTGATCATTTGACTACCAAATTTTTGAATGGTGGAGTGAAATAATAATATTTCACTTTTGTAACGTTCATAACTGCTTATATATTAAGTTCATCAACGTTTTTTATTAAATTTCATAAAGGTTGCTCATAAAAACTACCATTATTGCTAAGACTTTTGTCAAATTTTTTTCCTATATAATAAGAAAAATACAAGCAACTTTTTCAAGAGAAACACAAGCATTTTTGTTTTTTCCAAGTACTTATTGTATGCTTGAGATTCTGAGTAAATATTTTGAGTAGAGTATATCAATAAATTTTGTGTAAAATCAATTGAGATAGTGTTTTTCTAGGTTTGTTTTATTCTGGATATAGTGGGGCTGACATATTATGTTAGCATAAATTCTGGACAGATCCGCGAAACGTCTTCAAGAGATCGACCTAATCCGTGACTCAACACAACTTCATTTTTATATTCGTGATGAACAGTAATATTGTTCTTATTTTATGTAAATTGTGTTAGATCAATTTGCACAAATAAGAAAGATATTACCGTTCACCAAGAATATAAAATTGAAATTGGCTTGAGTCGCGGACTAGATCGCTCTCTTTAAGACGTTTCGTGACTCTGCCCAAAATTTGTGCTAGTAGTATGTCAGCCCCGCCATCCACAAAACCTGTTGGAATACTCACGCCCAATCCAAAAACAATTGCTCGGAAATCGCAAAAAACAATGGTGAGGTTTTTGGTTTTGAAAACAAAAGATTTGCTCTCGGTTTCTTTTAATTTTGCTCTCGGTTTTTTATTTAATTTTTTTTTTTTAGATCTCGTTTTTTTCTTGCTTTTTTCAGTTAATATCTTTAGCTTGGTTCGCAGGTAACTCTTTAGACTCCCAGGGCCATATCCATTAGTGTCAAGCTGGTTCGGTGAATCAGTTGCTATGACAATGAAAATGCAAAGGACTGCTGCTAGAAGCAAAACACAGACGAGCTTGTAATTGGCCATGGCCAATAGTTGCTGCTACCAAGCAAATAAAGAGAGCCTCTATTGAAAGATAGTAGATTATAGGAAGAGGCTTCAGATTTAGCTTGGTTGTGTTTAACGAGAAAGATAGATCGGATGAAACTGCTTCTTCTTTGAAACCGTATGTTACAGAATCAATAGAGTTTAAAACTCAAAGAAGCATTTTTACAAGCACCTGGTGAACTTGACTAACTGCTTATTAGTTATTTTTATATATAAATTGTAGAGGCTGTTGCCTGTTTTTTTTAAAGAAAACGGAAAAGGAGAAATTAGAAGTAGAAGCAGCAAGACAGGTTACAATTGGTGATTAATATTTTATTAATAGTCACTAATTGCAACTGAAAAAATTAAATAATAATTAATGAGTAAATTAAGAGTTTTAGTAATTAAAATTTCAGTTATTATTATTATTATTATTATTATATTATTTTATTTTTTTTTTAAATTCACTAACAATTTGTTCCAACGCTGAGTAAATGGTGGTTATGCTCACACTCTATGTTCATCTCTCTGTAAGTTAGATCAGGATAAGGTTGGCGATTTGAAAAAATTAACCTTTAACATCAATTCAAAATTTAATAAATTAGGTTTTTTTTAATATCTTGAACTAAACCACCAAACGGCCTTTCACTAGTAAACCACGGCCCCATAAGACATTAATAAATAACACTTGAATGTAGAAATAAATTTTTCAAAGTCCGGCTCATTTGCCAAATCTAGATCAGGAGTCGTGTTTGATAATTATTAAGTAATAATATAAAAGTAATTAAATTTTAAATCATATATTATTATATATACACTTGACACAATCTCTTTAAAAAGGTGCATGATAAGCAGAGTGCAGAGACCATAAAACCATCAATAATTCCCTAAATTTCCAAGTAAATGTACGACAATAGGCAGCACTCAAATTACTTTTAAGATATTCAATCCTTAGAAACAATTTATAATTTATAATAAAAGATTGAACAATGACTGACGTTTTTATATACAGCACAAGATGTAACAAGTCTATTTTCTTCAGTAAACTCAGGTTCCATTCACTGCCTCAGACACTGTTGGAGGTTGCTCCTGTGTGACCTTTTGTGTATTCCTTCTAGTCCTTTTTACAGCATCGCCTAATCGTTTCATGAATCGAGATACTCTTCTTTTTTTTTTTTGGGGGGATCGCTGGAAATCCCGTGGCCAAATCACCTGTTCCGGACTTAAGCTGAGCTGGTAAAATTTTCGGCTGTCCCAGACTCTTACAAGAAACGCACTCCCTGGATTCAAACGCGGGGCCTCAAGATGAGATCCTGAGCCCTATACCACTAAGCCACGTCCCTTGGGGACGAATCGAGCTACTCGTTTCTGCTAAATAAGCAATACATTTTTTCAACTCATTGGACATAAGAACAAAAGCTTCGACTTTTGTAAGTACCTGAATGCTTCTGTTTGAGATAAGGTGGTCATGGAGACAAGGAGGGGTCAGTTCTAGTGCAAGCATGCTGAGCCCAAGCGACAAGTTCTTCTCCGCAAATTTCAGATGATCCCTTTCGCTATCATAACCATCAGTGCTTGGAGAAGCAGATTTTATGCCTCCAGAGTTGTAGCTCTGTAGGTTGCCTTGCACCACAAAGAGCATTTATGTGAGAGCTCTCTGGATAGATAAATAGCTTGACAAAATCATATAAATCCTGAAGACATTTTATTCAAATGCAGAAGCCTGTATAATTAACGAGCTGCGGCCATAATAAAGCAATCAAATATTTCTCTAAATTTCCAAATAAATGTCACCAATAGTCAGCACTCAGCACTACAAATAGCTTTAGGGAATTTTGCAATAACTTAGAAACAAGATGTTTATAGTAATTTATAAAATATTAACACTAACTAAAACCTTATTATGCAAAGCATAAGATGTGACCAGCCTATTTTTCTTTAGCAATAATCTGAGGTTCCATTAGCTGCTTAGACACTATTGCTGGGAGCACTTGCTCCTGAGTCGATGTTTCTGCATTCCTTCTAAAATGCGAGAAAGTTCCTTTTACAGCATCCGTAAACAAGTTTATGAATCGAGCTGCTCGATCGTGCTTGATGAGTACATTTTTCAAGTCATCAGCACTAAGAACAAAGGCTTCAACTTTTGTCAGTGCTTGAATAGTTCTGGTTGAGATAGGCAGGGCTGCTGAGGAAGGGTCAATTCTAGTGCAAGCTGCCTGAGCCCAAGCAACAAGTTCTTCCCCATAAACTTTTGCAATCATAATCATCAGTGCCCGGAGGGGGGGGGGCAGTTGTTATGCCCCCGGAGTTTGCAGGTCAGCAGGTTTCCTTGCAGCACGAAGAGCATCTTATCAATTGATCCTCCCTTGTGAACAATGAAAGAGTTCTCTGCATAGACAACTGGCTTTACACATTCACACAGATCCTCCAACGATGCTTTTCTTTTCTCCACTTTCCAAACTCTTCTACCTTGATCACATTACAAGAATATTAAGAGTTAAGTATACAAAATATCAAAGATCAGCTTCATAGATACAAAAAAAAACTCACTTTCTTGAGCAATTCCAAGCAGAGTTCAGACTTTGTCTCCCTTCCAAGGTCCTCAGGGAGATTAGCGATCAAATTTTCTATATCGAATTCCTGGTTTCGTCCCATGTGTATAGATGATACTTAATCTGCTGTTGGAGATTTTGAGAAAGCGTCCTAAGGGTGGCCACTGCTCTAGTTCTTTTTCCTTCTGTCTCATACCCTCTGATACAGATCCAGATTTTGTATAAGTCTGTTTCACAAGGTTCATAGAAATTAAATTTACTGTTCTTCGATTAAGAGAAAAGAAATAGAAAAAAACACCTACCTACCTTTTTCCAACCAAAATGACAAGCAGCCACACACCACAGGCGGTAATGCAAATTGCAAAGATATTTTCCCATGGATTAGTACTTGTTTGGAGGCCTTGGCCAAAAGAACTGCAAAAATAACATTCAAATGCATCTCTCAAGCCCTTCAATATACATAAGAATAACTGGGACTAGAAGCATAGCAGAGGAGAAAATAAAGGTAACAGAACAAAAATAAGAAATATTGCCAGATAGCTATAGAAGCATCTTATATTGACAAACCTGAGACTTTGCAGGCCCATCGGAAACAATAGTAAAACCTCCTTTTAAAATCTGTTGTTTCCAGAACACCAGATTGGAAGGCATCACTGAATATTCCAAAATCAGAGATTGTTGAATTTTGTGCCTTTGTAGGGCAAAAATCATTTAGAAATTTATAGTCTCCCAAATGGTCATCACAGTGAAAATATCCATCACCACATCCATCATGATTGATGCATGCTTTCTTCCAGCATACGGATTCACTTTTTATGGCAAAAAAGTACCATAAGGCCCCAATTACCTAAAAGACCAGCAAGTCACTTGTTGATCGAAAACGATATGCACAATTAAGAATTTATTGTATGAAGACCACGGTTCTTGCAGCCTAAACAGAACTATAAGCAAAGTGATGGCTCGAAAGCAGTACTAAACGGAGTTTTTGACAATAGAAAGTATCGCTTTTATGTTAATACTGGTAGTATACAACTTACATTACTAGTTTGTATGTATGAAAAACTGAACCCAAGAGCCAATTCAGCAGGTTTGCTGGCAACCTGTGCTTTCATATAGACTTTGTATATTTGTATAGCCCTTAGCACATGTTGCAAAAGAAAGATTTTCGCAGCAAACAAAAATTCTGTGCCTTTCAGTCTTTGGATCATAGCTAAAATCAGCAACACCTGCATGGTTCAGATTCCACATATAAGTTATATGAAACTACATATACATGGCATAAATGTTAGTAAAATTAACTTTCATTACTTGTGGGATGGGAAGAATGATCAGAACATCAATGACGAACAAGAACCACGATCGTTTCCTCCTTGAACTTTTACGTATACCAGTATGCAGTCTGAAAATATTATCAATGACATAAAATAAATCGAAGACAGAACGAGCACACTTGCCGCAGTCCACAGATCTTTGTCGAATTCAATGCACTTTTTATCATCATTGACCATAGGAATGTAGAGAACCAAGGATCCACAAGATTACAATCACAAAACCACAAAAGAAAAACCCAGTTCCTGTAAGAGCCATGTGTGGTGAAGTTTTTCTTCACACAAGACTGGCCCTTGGCCACATTGCTACAGCTAGATTTTTGCAACTTTCTAATACTCCTAATATCTTGAATTTCATCACCAGAATTTGGATCACTTTGGAAATTTCCTGAGACCGAGTTTGTTCCTTCTATAGATTCTTCTACAGTGCCCTCCTCTAAATTATGTTCATGAGACCTGATAAAGGCATATGCAAATATAAAGATCAGTCCATGGCTCTGCTGTATAAAATTAGATGACATTAAAAACCAACTCACCACAGGCTAACTAGTACACAATTTCTGGTCAAAGTTATTATTATTTTTTTTATAAAGAATCAAATTAGAAAAATTCAATGAACATACATATTAATACACACAAAAATAATTGCTTACATGATTGAGAATCAAAGTAGAAGAAGCAAAAACTTTTGGTTTCTGCAAGTTTGACTGGGTTCAGTGACCCTCCTTCAAGTTCAGATCATTCATTCGTAAATCAGTACTTCAATGGGCTACTAAGATAAGAGTTTCAAAAATGTCCGGCAGTTGTAGGCTCCCACATGTTTGCAAATTGAATTTAAGATTTTTTATTTTCTTTTTTTGCAACGGTGAGTAAAACAAATTCTAAATTTTGTCCACTTGTCAAAGACTTTGACTTCTTTGATCATGAAGAGAAAAAATTATTAAATTCTGAACTTAAATCTAAATATTAAATTTATTCTTGATTTAAGTCAAATAATATTTAATGATGCAATTCATTCTAAGTGGGGTAAAATATTGGGCCGAGCTGGGTCCGACAGAAAATAATTTTTTTAAAATTAATTAGATTCGAATTATTATAAAATCAATACCTAAAATTTTATTAAAATTTTTTGTATGAAATAAAATTGTAATAAAAAATTTGCTTGTATGAAAGAAGGGTATAAAAAAATTGTTGGACAAGAAAGTAAATAATGTGGACATGTAGTTAATAAATAATACTGTAGTTGTACCACTGTTTATAATAAAATTAAATCAAATGTAAGAAAAGTGTATATATTTTTACCACTCTTTTATCTACTTGAATGGTTTAGTCATTAAGAGCCACTTTATAAGTTTCCTTGTTTTTAAATTATTTGTAGTTTCTCGGGAAATATTATTTGCTATATAATTAATACAACAAGATCAACCAATCTAGTTTAGCAATGCAAAAGGATAAGGTGCACAACAAATTAATATAAAAAATAGTACAAAAAACACTAAAATTATTTTAGTTAAATCTTGTTTATCATTTAATGTATTTGTGTTTTCAAGGGGCGTGGCTTGGTGTTGTAGGGCTCATGATCTCACCTTGAGGTCATGGGTTCGAATCCAGGGACAGCCGATGATTTTACTTGTTCCGCTTAAGCTCAGAATGGATGGTTTGACGGTAGGATTTCCAACGATTCGGAAAAAAAAAATTAATGTATTTATGTTATTTTTTTGTCATAATTTTTGTGTACCTATAATTCATCTTAGCAATGAGACTAGACCATGTCCACTTTGACTACTATGTTATATATATAATACTTCAAACTACACAATTTCCCAGTGGAGACTTTTCTGAGCTCTTGCTGAAACCATAGCCTTCTAGTTTTCTAATTGAATGACTCTAGCTGCTTGATTCTCAGTGAATAAATTTTTCCAAGTCATCAGCCATAAGAGTGAAGGCTTCAACATTTGTAAGTGCTTGAATGGTTCTGAATGACTTAGGGATAGCAAATGAGGATCGATCTCTCAGAATCCAATCAACAAGTTCTTCTCCATAGAGGTCACCATCTTGCATATGATCCTTTTTTCATGTGGTATTGCCATCATCTCTTTTACTATCAGAGCTCGTTGTGCCACTTGCTATATCCTTAAAAGTGTAGGTCCGTATTTTTTTCCTTGCACCACGAAGATCATCTCATCAATTGGGTCACCTTCCCGAAGAATGTGTGGTAATCGGAGAAGAAAACCGGTTTTACACAATCGCACAGAGCATACAATGTTTCTTCCTCTAGCATCGTGCGCTCTTGTACCTTTATTGACGCATCATTCTTAGGTCAGGTTCGTATAAATAATTTATCGTCTGGATACACGGCAAAGTACTACTTTGTCGTGTGAGACTGATATATAATCAAATTAAGGAACTCTAGAGATACAGAAAGGAACTCACTTTCTCCAGCAAAGGCCAGCAAAGTTCGCGCTTTATTTTCCTTCCGAGTTCTTTAGGAAGATTATTGAGTAAACTTTCCACATCAATGTTATTTTGTTTTTCGCAGTATGTATGACTTGTATTTCTTCACCTGTTGTTGGAGATCCTTGAGAGCTTTTGGAAGGGCTCCCACTCCTCTATCTCTCGCGGCTTCTTTGTAATCTCTCCTTTAATGTAAACGGCCCTCGATAATAGATATGTCTGTTTGAAAATGACCATATTTCATGAAAAAACTTCATATTGTGGTTCAATTCTAGCATATGAAAATAAATTGATGGACATAGCAACCTGCAAATTTCCTATCAGAAGGGCATACAACATTAAACCAGAGCTTAACAACCAGATTTTCATTTTTGCAGGTTGTGCTTAAAAAAAAATTTTCCATTACATTACTTTTGGCGTTTTTTTAGATAGAAAAAGCAAACGTTTTTTTTTGCAGTCCCCTTCAAAACAATGTTTCATTTCTTTTTTTTTTTTTGTTTTTAGTCTACAGGTTGTTTTTTAGTTATTTCGTTGTGATTCTCTTTTTTGGGGGCCATTAGTTTTTTCTTATTTGTCCTGTATTTGTTTCGCGCCCTTTTTCTTTTCCGGTATATTGTCCCCCTGGTTTCCCTTTTGTTTTTTCTTGATTATGCAGGGATTTCTCATTTTTAACCCCCTTTATGTTTGTTTGAGGGTATATTTTGCCCCGCTGATGGGACGATAGTATTTTATGCCCTTTTTTTTCCCCACAAGATTATTTGTTAGCCTGGATTTTGATTTTTGAAGAACCAGTTGCTTTCTCCATTTCCCCCCACCATTTAAATCCTTACCTTAGTGTAAGTGTGTGGAGGGGGAATTATTTGGACGTTGAGAAAATTAACCCGATTATCGTTTTTCCCGCTAGTTTCCAAGCATTCCTGAGTATATGTTAATTTTTCCAGTTGCCCCTTCAACAATTTTATTTTCCCCTGAATGCTGTTTTCCTGGACAATCGCTCTTGTTTGCCGAAATTACTTACAATTAAATCCACCACCTTAATCTTACAAGTTGCGATTACGCACACTCAACTAGAAAAGCAAAGGGAACGTGCACAAACCTGAGATTTTTGCAGTCCCCAAAAACAATGTAAGAAATTCTGAGAAAATTTACCCTGTATCCAGAATCACGCACCCTTGAATATTCCAAAATTATGGACTGTTGTGTTGGCATGATTCTCTTAGAGATGTGGGGTCATTTAAATTGTATATATAAAACAATGACTCTGTCCTGTATGATTCATGCAGGCTTCCTTCCAACATTCATTTACTCTTTCTAGGGCCATAAATACCATAAAGCTCCAAATACCTGAAAAGAAAATGTCCACTTTTTTAAGAAATATTGGAAATCCAATGATATCAATAAGATATTTGAGGGTACCCAAATATCTTTGGATATAAACATATAACTTAAACCATTAAACATGCAATTCTATTAATAAATATGCAACTATTACATTAGCGGCTTGCAGGTAAAGAAAAAGATTGAATGCAGCTCTGGGCCATGTAGCTTCAACAAGTTTGCTTGAACTCCTTATAGCTCTTGAAAACAGTAAGTAGATTCGAATAATCATTGCCACATATTGGATAAAGAAAACAAGTTTTGAAAATTTCATTGAAACCGTTAATTCGTTGCCTTTCCATTCTCCCACGAAACGATCCACCATCATAATCTGAACAAAGCAGAGCAAATTCAGAGTCCATAAGTGATATTAAGTACATAAGAAGGAAGTGTCTGGCTCACCACTGCAAGAGGAGAGCCTATCAGGATGAAGAGCAAATTCTCTCCTTCAAACATCACTAGAGCGATCATACAAGCCATGGAGAGAAGAAGAATTGCAACCGTGAATTGCAATTTTGTAGGATCATTGATCATAGGAGTGTAGAGTATTAAAGGATTGACTAATAATGGAATCACCATCAATATAAGTATTACCAATCATGGTGTGGTAACACATTTTTGACATGGGGCTCTGTAAGGCCACTTGATTCGTCAGTTACAGTGGCAGAATCTGGATCTGACCCTTCCGAAATCTAAACCTCCCAGAATCCATGTCCTGAACAACAAACGTTCTAAAACATCAAATACTCAAATCGAAGATTATATCTTTGATTTCTTCAATATATTTTATTGAAGATATCTTTGATTTTTTCAATATAATTTATTGCAAATCAACTCAGCATAAGATAATCGAGCAATTTAGACCTTCTCTCTTGTCGTATATTCAGATATGCTCTCAAGACGGCCAACGTTATTTATGTAATTAACGCCTACTGAATTTTTTTTATCAGTATAATCCTTAAAGAATTGTCTTTGTTCACATAAGGGTACCTTGCCAATTCTACAAGAAGTAATCAAGTAATCATGGGAGAATATTAGTCACGAATATCTATAGAGCATCGAGACGGGCTAATAAGTTATAGACAACTCGGCTTGATTTTTGTTCATCATCTTCAACACATTCCCGGTTTTTTCTAACCTAACTTTTAAGTTCCAATGTTATGGTTCAATAATTGAATTGTTTGTAGAATGCATGTTTAGTTTAGTTAATAACACAATATCCGTTCTAAAACATTAAACACTCAAATCGAAGATATCTTTGATTTCTTCAAAATAATTTATTCCAAATCAACTCAGCATAAAGATAATCGAGCAAATTGGACCTTCTCTCTTGTCGTATATTCAGATATGCTCTCAAGACAGCCAACGTTTTATGTAATCGAGCAAGCTGATCATGTAAGTAATTAATTTCTTTGTATTGATCTTTGAAATGGCAACACAAACATCGAGGCAGCGAACAAACTTGTTTCAGGAAATCTCCAAAACTTGTGGGGATACAAGATTATCCCCACAAGCTTGGTTAATCATACGAAGAGTATCGTTGACCCACGGGGGCCATTTTGGAATTGGATTATGCTTGCAGTGCATATAATCTCTACCTCTTTGGATCCTTTGTTCTTGTACATTTTTGTGGTCGATGATCATAAAAAATGTGTTGACTTGGACATAAAATTGGCCATTACAGCCATTTCTCTCCGAACCATCTTTGATATCTTTGATTTCTTGAATATAATGTATTCCAATCAACTCAGCATAAAGATATCGACCAAATTCTTTCAACAAGGACCTCCTCTCTTGTCTTCCAATCCCACAGGTAATTCCAGCTAATCATTCTTATATATTAATATGCAATTTGTTCATATTGAAACTTTTTTCCTCTAAACTTGTATTTTATTCAGGTGGTGACTTCAATTATATTATGACAGCAAAAGTCTCAGCATTTTTTCCTGCAATGGTATTGTTGAAAGTTATTGTAATTGTACAATATGTGCCAAGGTTTTATCGAATCTATCGGCTATATGCAATAGCTGACAGTACTTCAGGCATACTTGATCAAATAAAATGGGTTAAATCTGGATGTTGTGTTCTTATTTACTTGCTGGCGGCAAATGTAAGTTAATGTAACTTTTGTCTGAAAAAGAAAAACACTTCTGGTTTCTAAATGTTTGATGAAAGAGTGATCACTTGCTGTTTTTTTTATTAGGTATTTGGATCTTTATGGTATTTAATGGCTATAGAAAGGGAAACTGAATGCTGGAAGAAAGCCTGCAAAATATACTGAATGCCATCCTACTTCTTTTTTATTGTTATGAAACTTTTGGAAACTACACATTTCTAACTGGATTTTGCCCAATTATGATACAAGATACCAGAATGTTTAATTTTGGAATATTCATTATGCTCTTTCAATCTGGTATGGTAGAAGAGAGAGATTTTTACGAAGAAGTTCATCTACTGTTTTCGATGGGGCTTGCAAACTGTCAGGTTCGTGCTTACAAAATACTTCACAAGCTTTTTAATTAGTCTTGTTGGGGCTGACTAAAGAGTTATATATATATATATATATATATATATATATATGTCTATGTTTAAGGAGATTGTTCTCGAAGAATATTGTTATTATTCCAAAATTCATGGTTATCTTAAGTTCTGACCCTATGCGGAATTATAAAACAATAAGCAGGACAAGTCCTGTTACTGCTACTATGAAATTGCAACAGGCAAATTAACAGGCAACCACAAAACAATCAAATAAATTATGCTGCAAATATAAAACAAAAACGATAAATAAAGCAGCAAATAAAATCAATCACACAAATTCAACACAATAATTTTGGTGACGAAGTGGAAAACTCTTCCGAGTAAAAAACCACTCCGGGTATAGGCTACCACCCGAATCCACTATATCGAGAAAAACTTACAGCGATGGTCAAGACCTATGGTGGCAACTCCACCGACTCAAGTACCTCTATACTGCAAGAACTCAAGACAACTCCTCAAGCCTGTGACCCACGGTTTTCTTCAGAACCTCTGAAGTCTCTGAGTAGATTGTATCACCTCTGAACGCCGGAACTCCGACTACCAAAACTCCTCCTATAGAACTCTAAAGGATTAGGGATTTTGGGTTATGTTGTGTTGAAGTTTATCAAAAATGATTCACACCATTATATAGAGAAGACAAGAAGATGAAGAAGTCTTCAATGGTGGAATCAAAGAGAGTTGAAAGCTTTGTGAGATTTAGGCTCAAGGAAAAGTGTTTCAGCTCTTTCAACTAATGGGGAATGGCGGCTAAGTGTTATATTTATAGGTAGGTGTGGACAACAGAACCTGGGCGACGCCGTTTCTAGGCTCGCGGCACTAGTTGGGAAATACTAAATGATATGGAGTCGCCACCCGGTGCGAACCGGGACAAAGATTTAAGGCCGCACTCACCCCTCGCAAGGGAAGACCTCAAACCATTGGGTTCAGAATGGTCCCTTACTTATGTCACTTGTAATGAAAGGATTTATGTAATAATTTAATCAAGTTTAAATAACACTTATTTCCAAGAGCATCATGCTTCTAAATTTACATGCCCGAATTGAAACTTACACGTATATCTCACATGCTTGGAAGTACATGACAATGAACATACAATTTTATCAGCATATTATTCAAGGAAATACAAGCATACATACTAACCACACAAGCACACATGCGAGCACCTTCTCAAGTGGTACGTGGAATTGTATCCCAAGTACAGACCGCACTACCGTCCATTCGGAATCGGCTACGGAATTTACGTCTGGGTTTCCATCCGATATACCACAAGAAATAATACTCGAATGTTATCATGGCATAAGTACATGAATTACAACGCATTAAGTCAATACAAAAGTGAATGATACAACCTATGGGATAAACATGTTGTGACGGGGTACAAAGGAGGACAACCAATATGGATACAAATACACATGTGATGACTCAATACAGTGTACTCGCGTTCGTGTAGCGTTCGTAAACGCGTTCGAACGGAACCAGACCTGATGCATAATAAGACTAAGAAAGTGCGTGTGCGTTCGCGTAGCGTTTGATAACGCGTTCGAACGGTAAACAGAAGGTTCGCGTTCGTATGGCGTTTGATAACGCGTTCGAACGGTAAACAGAAGGTTCGCGTTCGGTATGGCGTTTGATAACGCGTTCGAACGGTAATGAAACAGAATACCCACGTTCGTGTGGCGTTTGTGAACGCGTTCGAACGGGAATAAGACCTGATGCATGACAAGGCAAAATACATGCGCGTTCGAGTTGCGTTCGTAAACGCGTTCGAACGGGAATAGACCTAATGCATGAAATGGGACGCAATACAAAATCGACAAAATAAAGGGGCGCGGCGAAGTACTGCCGTAAAGGTGGCCTTTTGGGGCTCTTGATCTCTCAAAGAGAGGACCTTTAGACCAACATACCAAGCCCATGCGCTCGACTGGATCATGCTTACAAAGAATTAAAAAAGCAATAATATTAAACATAGTGTGCCCGATTGAACGTATCTCGTATCCAACCGAACATACATCAACCGGCGCGGCAAAGCATCGTGGTAAAAGGCTTTAGCCCCCTCCCCATAGGGGATCTTACGTCACACTTACTAGCCCA
This sequence comes from Zanthoxylum bungeanum, assembly GCA_019454045.1. Taxonomy (NCBI): domain Eukaryota; kingdom Viridiplantae; phylum Streptophyta; class Magnoliopsida; order Sapindales; family Rutaceae; genus Zanthoxylum; species Zanthoxylum bungeanum. Next base: position 20,051 of record SKCR01039298.1, on the reverse strand, counting down.
TGCACTCGGATGAATCATGCATACGAAGATAAAGACAATCATATCAAACTAAGTATGTCCGATTGAACGTATTTCGCATTCAACCGAACACACATCAATCGGTGCGGCAGAGCATCGTGGTGAAGGATTTTAACCCTCCAATTAGGGAACCTTCCATCGCACTTACTAAGCCCATGCACTCGATCGTATCATACGGGAATGAACAACATGCAGAATTTAAATGACGGGAATTAAATAAACCAAAGCAACACAAAACAAGAGAAGGTGCCGTTTACTCAAGTGGTACGTGGAGTTGTGTCCCAAGTACAGACCGCACTACCGTCCATTCGGATTCGGCTACGGAATTTACGTCTGGGTTTCCATCCTATATACCACAAGAGACAACACTCTTACATTCATCCAATACCCACAACACACATCATACACACAACAAATGCCTCAAATACAGAAAATATAATCAAAAATAAATGACCAGAAATTAAATAAGAATAAGTGTGAAAGATACCCTCAGGTCTAACCTTTTAAGCTGTCTTTCGGACCCGCGTTCCACGAAGATCGAAAGGGGGTGAAGCTCCGCAACTTTTCTGGTTCACTGGTTTGCCTCTTCCTTCACGGTTCGGCCACTCGAGCTACTGTTCCGACTCCGTTTTGCTGCTGTTTCCTTATGGTTTTGCTGTCGTTCCCTCTGTATTTTCTGCTTATTGTTGGTGGACTGTTTTGATGTTCTTTTTGGTGTGGTTTTTGTGTGGTTATTTCAAGGATTGTAAGTGTCTTTTAGGTTACTGTTTTAAGGGATTAAGGACTGTTTTGGGAGTGGTTTAGGGCTGTGTTTTGTGTGATTTTCGGTGGTGGTTAGGGGTTATGTTGGTGTGATTTTCGGTGTGTGTGAGGGTAAGGATCAAGGAGTGATATGCTTGTGATGTCTAGGATTTCTTGCTATAATTCTTGTGTGAATTGTGTGTCTGAGATAGAGAGATTGGAGAGGAGGGGTGGCTAGGTTAGGGGTTGTTTATATAGAGAAGGGCTAGGGCTTCACCTTGTCTCACAAGGGAGGGATTTGATTTGGTGTTGAGCAAGGAAAGTCAAAGATTGAGGGGGAGACAAATTTGGCTAGATTAGGAAGTCAACTAATCTAAATTGGTGGATATCTTGTTGAATTAGGAAGTCAATTATTTGATTGGTTTTAATTGGTTAGGATTGATTTTAATTAGGCATGACATCTTTTTAATTTAGTATGTGATTTGTGTAGTTAGGAAATTAATATATTTGATTTATCTTTAATAGGTATGATTATATTTTGTGTTTCATTTAATTGGTAAATGATTTAAATATTTTATTTAATGTTTAATGTTTAATTTAATTAAATTGGGATGTGTTTTATGGGCTTTGGGGGGCTAAATGGGCTGGGTGCGAGGCTAGCAGCAAAACCAGAAACACCGACGCCGTTCGAACGCCAGTTAGAACGTGGCACGAACGTATGCAATCTGCCTGAGGTTCGAACGAAGTAACGAACATAGCACCAACGAAGACAGTGGACTTGTGGAATGAACTTGATGACATACTTACTCCGAATTTCCCCTTCCGACCTCCGTTTCCCGCAATATCCTTAGCTAAAAAAGTAGTGCCTCCAATTGAGACTCATCATCGGGTTTCACATGCGAAAATGCAATGCCTACAGTAGGGTGAAAAACTAGGGTTTTGCAGGCCAAAAACGCGTTCAGATCGCAGTCGCGTTCGAACGCTTACTAGAACGCTACATGAACGCGCCCTTTCTGTGAAGACTCGTTCGAACGTCAATCGAACGCACAACGAACATGAGCTCTCTGGAATGCTCTCGTTCGAACCCCACAAGAACGTGCCTCGAACGTTTGCTCTCTGGAATGCTCCCGTTCGAACCCAATAGAGAACGTGACACTAACGCAAACCGTTCGAACACTGCAACGAACGCACCACGAACGTATGTCTGATGCACAGCAGCCAGAAACCAGTCCAATTGCACAAAGATCTTCATGAAAGATTACAACTTAATTGAACTTGTTTTGTCACGGACACATGCCAATAAAAATGGAACTAACAATCTCCCCCTTTGGCATTCCGTGACAAAACACTACCTAATACAAAGACTACGGTAATAGACCCAAAAAGAAAATAGTCAACTGTCAACCATCAAAACAGTGACTTATTACAAATGGACTCGATCTAACACCTAACAAAGTAGTCTTGAAATTAATGCTACCGCAGCAACATACCTGCTACCTGAAACATTCACAGACAACAATATACCGTGAAAAGCATTTGGATAATCAAATAGAACATAAAGCAGGTAAAAATCTCATACATGTACAAGTAGAAATCCTTCTCCCCCTTAATCTTAACTCCCCTTAAAACGGAGATATCTAAAGGATATTCTACTGCTCCCTCCTATATTAAGGCTCTCCCCCTTAATATATTACTCTCCCCCTTTTTGTCACGAAATGACAAAGGATAAAAAGAAACAGGAAAAATAACAGGAGAACAGGAGAAAACACATAAGAGCATAAACAAACAGAAATTACTCCCCCTCACTAACAGGCACATAAAGTTAGCAAAATAAGACACGGGAAGCAAACCAAAACTCAGAAAGGTGCACAGGAAAGAAAAAAAATAGGTATGCAATAACATGAAGCACACACAGTCACATACTGAGATAAATAAAAATCCTGTCAAAAACTGACTGAAACAGCATTTCAAGCTGATACAATGATACCCAGTCAGTATTCAGCTGTTTATGACATGAAACAATATGCATCATTTTAAAAGTGGCTAAATACAACACTTATGTATATGACATAAACACCAAAGCATATAAAGCACTTGCGTGGAAAATAAAGTGCATAACGAATCAAGGCTTAAGACCTTATTTTATGAGCTGGACACAGCCAAAGAAATCCATCTCTAAACAAACCAAGTCCACAAAATAGGTGTTCAAACCCAGCACCACTAGGACATGAAAATAAGCAACATTGGTTGCATGCTATAATATTTACCTCAGAAATATCATGAGCTCATATTTAATAACTCTTTCGAGTGAAGGGTTTTTGCCCTTATCTTTTGAATTTGGCCATTTTGGCTCTTTTGCACTTGAGTCTCATTGTTCTTTTTAAATATATTTATTTTTACTTTTACAAGGGGATAGCAAGGTCAACTAGTCAAAGGTCACACTATTAAGCAAACAAAGCATGGAAGAGATTAGATTGTCATTCCAAAAACTCATACATGCGATCAAGCCTTGACAAATTAAAAACGTGTATGTGGAAGTGCAAGCACAAGATATACCAAAGGTTTTTATCACACACACTCATGTATATAGAGCATCAAGAGAAATAAAAGCATATCATACATGCATAATCATATATCCTACATACCAGGATCACATGCATAAGCTTTTCATGCTCTAACAAGCCATAAAATAAAATAAATTTTGTCCTTTTCATTTTCTATTTTTTTTGTATTTTTCAGATTTTAACAAAATAAAAATAAAGACATAAATAGGCTTGTAAAATATCCAATGGTACGTGGAGTTGTATCCCGAGTGCAGATCATACCACCGTCCATTCGGAATCGGCTATGAAATTTATGTCCGGGTTTCCATTCTATATACCAAGGGACATATAACAAAAACAAGACACACACACACCCATATGCTGTGAAAACAAAATAAACGTGCAAAAACATAAAACACACGCACACACACATGCAATGGGAAAATACAAATGCATCTTTTAAGCAGAGTTACACCGAAGTGTACTCTCATCATATCCATCAGGACATGCAGAAGTAGATGGGAAATCATCTTGCTTCCTCACCCAACCTTTCTAGAAACCTCTTCCACATGAGAGTTCCCAGACAACAAGGCAAGTTTCTCACTCAAAAATTGAGCTTGTTTGGTTAGTGCAGAAACTTGAGACATTAGATTTGATGAATCAAATCTAGGAGACACACTCTTAGGCCTTCTCTTTTGCTTGTGCAATATGAAACACTTAGGCCTAATATGTCCAGCCTTGCCACAATGGTGGCACACAGGCACAAACCTCAGACGAGAGCGAGGTTTACCCACAGCACCTCTAGATCGAGGTTGGGTCACAGGACGAGGAATAAATGGAGGAATAACATGACTACACTCAACAGGTTTCTTGCCTAAGTCATGTTTAGCTGCTACAGGCACAGCTTTGGAAGAAGAAGCCTTATCACAGTTAGGCTCAGAAATAATTCCTAACATACGGTCCACATTTTTATTCTCACTAGAAAATACAGACAATTGGGTTCTAGTATCTTCAAGTTCAGTTTCTAATATTTGGACCCTATTAATTAGACCTCTATTTCTCTCCTCCAGGTCATCTACCATCAAAAGGCTTTGTTCAAATTTGGCTTGAGCTTCATTCTTTTCTAGCTCAACAGCTTTCAGCCTTTTATTGACCTCTATGTTAGTCTTCTTAATAGCTAAACTCTCATTAAACAGTTCAACATAAGCTACCTGAAGACTTTCCTCATCTACAGACTCATCAAGAGAGACTTCTGAATCATCATCATTAACCACAATCTCTCTCTCACCAGTCACACTAGCAGTAAAGGCAATAAAATTTTTCTTGCCTTTAGGAGACTCATCAGAAGAATAACCACCTTCTGAATCACTAGGAGAGGCAGCCATGGCTTTCTTGCCTTTAACCCTAAGATATGTGGGACACTCAGATCTAACGTGCCCATATCCTTCACATTCATAGCATTTGACATCAGGGGATCTACTACCCCTATCCTCTCTAGACTCTTTTATGCTATGCCTACTCTCTCTAGGCATAACCTCCCTATCTCTATTACTGCTATGGCCACTCTTCTTAAGTTTAAGAAATTTCTTAAACTTCTTTGCAAAAAGGCCAAATCATGATCCTTGATGGTATCATCATCACTAAACGAATCATGTACAACTTCCTTAGCGATTTTCATCGCAAACTTTTTTGGCTCTCTAAAACCAGGAAGCTTTTTCTCATAAACCTGTAGCTTTCCTACGAGTTCTTCTAAATCAAGCTTATCGAGATCATTGCTTTCCTCGATGGCAGTAATTTTGGGTAGGAATTTATCAGGAAGATCTAAGGATTTTTCTAACTATCCTATCGTAGGTATAGTCTCACCTAGGTTAAAACTAGAGTTAACGATATCGTTAATCTCAGCATAAAATTCATCAAAGGTCTCATCATCCTTCATTTTGGCGACCTCAAACCTAGTGGCTAAATCCTGGAGTCTATTATTTTTAACAGACAATGTGCCCTCATGCACAGTCTGCAGGATGTCCCAAGCATCCTTGGCTTTCTCACACATTGAGATTCTCCTAAACTCAGCAGAACAAACAGCACAATGTATGGCATTAACAGCTTTGCTGTTCCTATTGCTAGCATCAAATTCGTCATTGGTCCAGGTCAATTTGTCTTTAAGGGTAGTGACCCCATCAACAGTAACAACGGGAGGTTTCCACCCGTATTCAACAGTCATCCAGACCCTCTCATCTAAGGACTTAAGGAACGCTCTCATGCGAACCTTCCAATGCAAATATTCCGTGCCATCAAAAAATGGCGGACAATTTAAGGGTTGACTATGCTCCATAGCTAATGGGTCAAGGATCGAGTTCAGGCTCTGATACTAATTGAAAATTCAGGGTTATCCTAAGTTCTGACCCTATGCGGAATTATAAACAATAAGCAGGACAAGTCATGTTACTGCTACTATGAAATTGCAACAGGCAAATTAACAGGCAACCACAATAACAATCAAATAAAATATGCTGCAAATATAAAAACAAAAACGATAAATAAAGCAGCAAATAAAATCAATCACACAAAATTCAACACAATAATTTTGGTGACGAAGTGGAAAACTCTTCCGAGTAAAAAACCACTCCGGGTATAGGCTACCACCCGAATCCACTATATCGAGAAAAACTTACAGCGATGGTCAAGACCTATGGTGGCAACTCCACCGACTCAAGTACCTCTATACTGCAAGAACTCAAGGCAACTCCTCAAGCCTGTGACCCACGGTTTTCTTCAGAACCTCTGAAGTCTCTGAGTAGATTGTATCACCTCTGAACGCCGGAACTCCGACTACCAAAACTCCTCCTATAGAACTCTAAAGGATTAGGGATTTTGGGTTATGTTGTGTTGAAGGTTTATCAAAGAATGATTCACACCATTAATAGAGAAGACAAGAAGATGAAGAAGTCTTCAATGGTGGAATCAAAGAGAGTTGAAAGCTTTGTGAGATTTAGGCTCAAGGGAAAAGTGTTTCAGCTCTTTCAACTAATGGGGAATGGCGGCTAAGTGTTATATTTATAGGTAGGGTGAAAAACTACGGTTTTGCAGGCCAAAAACGCGTTCAGATCGCAGTCGCGTTCGAACGCTTACTAGAACGCTACACGAACGCGCCCTTTCTGTGAAGACTCGTTCGAATGTCAATCGAACGCACAACGAACGTGAGCTCTCTGGAATGCTCTCGTTCGAACCCCACATGAACGTGCCTCGAACGTTTGCTCTCTGGAATGCTCCCGTTCGAACCCAATAGAGAACGTGACACTAACGCAAATCGTTCGAACACTGCAACGAACGCACCACGAACGTATGTCTGATGCACAGCAGCCAGAAACCAGTCCAATTGCACAAGATCTTCATGAAAGATTACAACTCAATTGAACTTGTTTTGTCACGGACACATGCCAATAAAAATGGAACTAACAATTATCACATTATGTTTAAAAATATATTAACAACAACGTTCTCGACTTGGTGGTGTAAGGTTCAGGATTTGACCTTCAGGTTATAGGTTCGAATTCATAGAGTATATTTCTTGTAAGAGTCCGGGACAGCCGGGGGGTTTTACCTGCTCCGCTTAAGTCCGGAATTGGTAGTTTGGCAGTGGGATTTCCAACGATTCCAAACAAAAAAAAAATCATAACAACATTAGTAATTGTAGTTTCTGCTGATTAATTTTCTTTTCTTATTGTGGCTATCTAACATTGCTAATGGGAGCTCGAACTCACACCCTCAACATATATTGAGGGTGTGAGTACCATTGGGCTGTGGCATACTTACTTTTTCTTACAAAACTATCCATGCAATTTTCTACAACTTCTAATATCAATGCCTGAAGAATATTGCAGCTGTGCCGGTCAAAACCTTCAAACAAGTGCTCATAAGGAGGAAAACTTATTGACAATTTTCATCATCATTACTAGCTTGTTGCTGGGTCTCCTTGTACTTGGAAATGTACCGGTTGGTATATATATATTTTTTTCTATTCTTGTCTCTTAATTTTCTTTTGTATGCTTAAGATGAAGCACAGTGAAAGTACTATCATCCAACGAAATGTGTTTCTTGTTATAAACAGATATATTTGCAGTCTGGAACTATACGATCAGAGGAGATGAGGTTTAGGGCACGAGAGATAGAGCAGTGGAGGACATTTGGAATGCTCTCTCCGGATCTCCAACGGAGGGCTAGGCAACACCAACAATACGTATGGCAAGATAAAAGAGGTACTGATGTAGAAAATTTGCTCAATAATCTTCCAGGCGACCTCAGCTTGGAAATAAAGAGCCACCTTTGCTTAGAAGTGCTGAGGAAGGTAAAATATTCAGAGTTTTACTTCCTAGTCTTGTACCAACCTCCCAATGAAGTTTCATCTTAAATTGTATTTCAAATGACCATTGAATTAATTTAGAGTCTCATTATTTATTCTTTTGGTTGTATTTTTAAAAGGTCCCAATGTTTGAAATGGTGGCGAATCGAATTTTAAGGACAATATGCGAATGTCTTAATCCAGTGCTATACGCACAAGAATGTTGCATTGTCAAGGAAGGTGATCCAATTTATGAAATGCTCTTCATCACGCAAGGCACATTATTAATCACAACCACCAATGATGGAAGAAATACAAGTTTCTTCAAGAAATATCTTAAAACTGGTGACTTTTGGGGTGAAGAGCTTCCTACTTCAGCTTTAGATCCTGATCGGATTTCAAACCCTCCCCTTTCAAATTGTTTTGTTAGAAGTGTTACAAATGTTGAAGCTTTTGCTCTGAAGGCTGATGACTTGAGGGCTGCTATTTATGGATTCTGGGAACATCACAATCGCAATATGCAACCTCTAGACATTTTCAGGTTCTATTCCCTCGAGTGGAGGTCTTCGAAAGCTCGTGTAATACAAGCAGTTTGGCATGGCTATAAGAAGAAGAAGCTTGAAAGGTCTCTGTGTGAAAGGGAGAATATGTTGCAAGATCAAAGGGCGGCTGCAGAGGCTGGAGGAGAATTATCTCGGTCAGGCACTGTAATTTATGCTTCAGGATTTTCTGCTAATGCCACTTGTTCCTTCAGAAACCACAGAACTTAGAGAGAGAAAAAAAACTTGTTCATGTAGATAACCTGAGTTGATGATTGCCTAGGTAACTTGAAAGCTGAAATGGAATTGCAAGGTTTCGGAGGAAATATAAATTGGCAGGAATGTTGTTAAAAGAGTGTTGTGATTATTTTTACTCACGTTAATGAAATAATGATTTCAGATATAATATAATTACGTCAAATTTGAGAAATAAGTTGATAGAACATGAAGAGAACATTGTACTAAAAATACACCTTCAATGAGAATAATAATATAGACAAATAATGTGTAATTAAACTGCAAACAACAAATTAAAGCTCTATGAAAGACTCATTTTCGATCTTCAAGACCTACACAATGACGAATTTTTTTATATAAATAGATACACAACTTGAATTCAACGTCGGAATTTCCGAAACCTCGGCATAAAATTTTACTAAAGTATAATTAAAAAATAATAATAAGCATGCTGTCTTAACACCATGTTATTAGATTTTGAGTGAAACAAAAAAAAAAAAAAAATCATAAAATATTTGTGAAAATTTATGATCATTTTTTTTAAATCGTTGGAAACCCCGCCGTTAAACCACCTTAAGCGAATGAGATAAAACCCTCAACTGTCACAAGCTCTTACAAAAAACGCACCATCTGATTTCGAATTCAGAACCTTAAGGTGAGATCCTGAACCCTATAGAAAATATATGATCACTTTATACCAAACAAAACAAAACTTAGAACAAGAACGTAAAAGAAGATGGGGGAGAATATTCTCGGTAACGAGACGGCTCTTAGAAATGAGAGATTCTTTGGTGCAACAGTGGTATGGGTGACGTGGTACCACAAGCAAATTAAAAAATGACATATAGAGTTTCTTCACCTATTTCTCGTTGTTTTTTAATTTTTTAGCACGCGTGGCAGTGGATGATTGACTTGTTGCATAGATGACGTGGTACCACTGTTACATAGAAGATTTTCTCCTTAGAAAGGAAGAAAATTTGAGTTTTGTGAAAGAGTTTAGTTTAGTTTAGTTTTTTTTTTTTTTTTAACTAAAAATGTAATATTTATAAAGTTTATATTGTTAAATTACAATGACGGTCATGTATTACATAAAAATTAGTAGCTTATTACTTTATTATATGATCATTATTTATCACTCACCAATAAATGGCAGGTCATACTCACATCATCATTTCATATATAAATTTTGTACTTTAATTTTGTAAGCAAAACAACATTAATCGTATTTAACATGTACAATATCACAGAGTCGCAAAGGTCTTTAGTGTCGACAAATATTAACGTTAAAACAGAAAATTATGACGTCAAAAATTATTAGCGTCGATACGTAGATGATAAAGAATATTAGCGTCGGAAATATAATTCGACGCTAAATTATAACATTCTACGTCAAAATATTTTGACGATAAAAAATAGACTTTTAGCATCGAAAAATATTTTCGATGCTAAAATTGGTCCTCAGCGACGAATTTTTTCGATGCCAAAGCCTTTCTTACCTAGTTAAAAAACTTAAATATTTTACCTTTAGCGTCAAAATTTTCGACACTAAAGTTATTTTTAAAATAAAAAATGAAGTTTATTTCATTAACTTTAGCATCAAATGTATCGACGTTAAAGGTGAAATAATATATTTTAAAAAATTATTTTATTACCTTAGCGTCGAATGTTTTGACGCTAAAGGCTTCTGGATTTTTTTTAACATGAGTATTAGGTGAATGCCTTTATAAAATGATTTTTCAAATAAGTTCTTCTATTATAAGCCATATTTCAAATTCTCTTCATTGAAAGCACAATTTTGGGAGTTGTAGACGCGATTTTTTGCACCAAGCCTACAATCGAGATTTCGTGAGGATGGGGGCACTGGCAATCCTGCAAAACAAAGGAGAGGTAGAATGAGCGTGAAGATACTACCCACGGTGTGGTGGATGCCGTAGGCTCTCCGACGCCCAAGTCAGTAGTCGATTGAGGGATATGGGATGATAGAGCTCAAGGTTATAGGGGTACCTTAAACTCCTGTGATTGCCGTGAGGGCGATGATAAACTTTTGCTTCCAGAGAAAGTGTGAGAAGTATAGTTCTTAGCTGAGATTGAAAAGTGTCAATCCCCTTTCTCTTTACCTCTTCTTCCTTTATATACTCGTTCCTGGGGCATTTACTGACCTTTGATTTTCTATCCGTTGGCGACGGTTTTGATCGTGTCTTTATGAGGGGTAATTAGCGTGGTCGCCCGTTAGTAGGCTGAAACGGCTGGCCCTTGTTTATGAGGCTAGACATTAAGTAGTCTGACCGTTGGGTGGCCTTTCGGTTACTAGTTTAGCAAACTCATTGGGCTTGGGTTAATGTAATGTCTTTGGGTTCAATTACGGATCCTTATGGGTGTATTTGGTAATGGGCCTTAACTGAAATGGCGAAATTACCCATTGGACGAAATTTGGCCCATACAGTTTGTCCCATACTCTCTGAGTCAATGGGTCATTGGCTTGGGGAGTATTTGATGAACGTATCGTCTAAGAAACGCCCTGTCATTCGAGCCAGACGAAGATTTATGGTAACGAAACCGACTTTGCTGGTCCCACAGGGGTCGTACCCAGTCGACCGAACCAGATGGTGGTTGGGATGATGGACTTGGCTCTTCCAGAGCCAGTTGGGGAGTGTCCCCGGTCGTCTGGACTTACTGTGGCCAGGAGGATAAACTCTTGTTTGGCATTATAGAGGGACCAAACCGAACCTACATGTCGTATGGGCTAGAAAATGGTCCATGTGCTACACTGGATTCCATCACGATCCAGCTGGGGTGTGTCCCCTGTCGATTGGACTAGCCGAGGCCAGGAGATTATGTTCTCGTTTGGTTTCTCTGAGGGACCAAACCGAGTCTACATGTCGTGTGGATCAGAAGAAGATCCATGAACTGCACTGGATTCCATCACGAACCAGCTGGGGTGTGTCCCCTGTCGACTGGACTAGTAGAGGCCATGAGATTATGTTCTCGTTTGGTTTCTCTGAGGGACCAAACCGAGTCTACATGTCGTGTGGATCAGAAGAAGATCCATGAACTGTACTGGATTCCATCACGAACCAGTCCTCTATCGACTGGACTAGCAGAGGCCAGGAGATTATGTTCTCGTTTGGTTTCTCTGAGGGACCAAATCGAGCCTACATGTCGTGTGGATCAGAAGAAGATCCTTGACATCGTCTAGCCAAATGGAAGCCTTGACCCAAATTCACCCCTTCATATATCATGGGTAATGCATCCAGTCGACTTAGTTCGATGGACCGTCCGTCTGTTGCTAGTCAGGTCTTCACCTGTACGGTCTTATTTTTGGTGGGCCACTGTAAGCCCAAACGATTGGGTTTCTATTGAGGTTATTTCCCTGTTCTTCTCGATTTCTCCAATTGTCATTAATATGGCGATTTGTTCGAGGAACTTTTGGCGGGAAATCATGGGGTCACTGTGTTTGGGAGTATAAGATAGTGTGAGCGGCCTCATTTGCTTCACTCAAGTCATTTTCCTCACGGGTCTCAAGTTTGAAGGGCTCCCCACGCGTTCTAAGGTATTCCTCTCTCATCTACTCTAATTCTTCAAATCTTCAAGCTGTTCTTAGGGATCTTCAAACTGTTCTTCGCAAGATTTAAGATTTCAATCCGTATAAGCCTCTAGCAGACATTGAAATCGTGTTTGAGAGTAGCTAGGTTTGATCCTTTGCTATGCTGGTTTTAGGTTGACTCATTGTTTGTAGCCCGAAACAGTAAAATGTCGTCTGAAGCTTTCTCGAGTACGGAAGATTCATCATTGGAGATATATGAAGGCTCGCCCTTACAAATGGTCCCCCCTCTGGAAAGATCCGAGGAAGGAACTTCGAAGGACTGGGCGGAAGAATTGACTATAGCGTCGGCTGGAATCCCGCTTGGCATCCCCAAAGATGTCCCCCATTCGTATCTTTCCTTCAGAGTCGGGGGTTCCCAGTACCAGTGAACCAACAAACATCTTGACCAAAAATCCCCCGAGTCGTGTCACAGAACAATTCATGAGGGAGATCAAGATAAAGTACAGATTCCCCGAGTCGGTTCGAGTCAGATTGCCTTTGTCGAGTGAGAGAATTGACTTTAGGATTCCTGGTTGGATTGGGTTCTACGAACGTCCTTTCTCTGATGGGTTTAGGTTTCCTATCCCAAGACTCGTGTGGGAACTGCTCGACCATTATAGAATAGCTCCTTCATAGCTTATGCCGAACACATGGAGGGTTTGTATGTCGATTGGAGTGTTGGCCTATGAATTATGGATTAGGTTTGGGGTGAGGGATCTGCTTTACACTTATTACATGAAGGAGCACGTGGTTGAGAAGGGTAGGTACCACTTGTTTCTTCGACAAAAGAGAGAGCATCTGATTTCTGGACTGACTTCTAATGATAGAGGAGGGTGGCAGAAAACTTATTTCTTCGTTAGTGGAGAGGGGGTATATGGGTCGACTGGGGCTGGTAGAATCCCCGAATATTGGGATACATCGAGTGAGTGTAATCACTTTGTTCTTTCGTTAACTTAACCAATCTCTAAAATTCACTTGCTGCTCTGCAGGTTCAGTCTACAATCGTAGCTTCGACGTAACTCCTGGAGTTGTTGCAAACACAAATTACATCTTAAGTCTTACCCTTGCTGAAAGGAATTGGAGGGTGATATTGGCTGAAAGGAGGTTGAGATTGACACCACTGTGGAAGGAAGTCCACTTTGGACCAGAAGGTATCTATCTGCCCTTGACAAAAAATATTCTGACAATCATTGTCATTATCTGGGCGAACCGAGTTACTCACGGAGGGAGTTTGTTCATAAGGATTCTAACCCCGGAGGAAATTTTGTGCGCAGTTGAGATGATGAGCCAATACAAGCTTCCGTCGGTTGAAGAGATGCTGGAACGGAGGAAGAAGAAGAAATCTAAGGGGGTTGAGTCCGGTGTTGTGCCTGAATCTCAGCCGGCGAGGAAAGAGTCACAAGCGCTCGTAGCTACTGAAACTGCTGCGAAAGCGTCGACTGGATCAGGGCAATCTTCGAAAAAAAGAAAGCAACTGCCCGATATCGACGAAGATTTGGAAAACGTTGTGATCAAGATTCCAAGGGGTACGACCGTGATGTCGGATCCTTCTAGCCTATCACATTTTGCCGATGGGCTGCTTTTAGAAGAAGATGAAGCACGTATGCTTACCTTGGGACCGTTGGAGTCTGCTAAAAGGGCGGTCGCAAGGAACTTCGAGGTATCGATCCCTTTTTTTATTAAAATATTTTGTGATAGATCAGTCGGCTAACTTTGATTATTGAATTGTATCAGACTTTGGAGTATGCAATCTTTCAACAACGATACGTCGAGGCAAGCCTGAGGAAGGCTAGAGATTTGGAGAAATCCAACGCGGTTTTAAGGAAAGAATTGTCTGAAGCGAAGACTGCTTCCGAGGACTCGAGGAAGAGGTTGCTCAATGCTGAAAATGAAGTTGCGGCTTCGAAGGGCAAGTTGGAGGCGACATGTTCTGAGTTGGTGGTGGAGAAAGAGCGTACCAAGGAGCTGGAGAACCAAATCGTCGAATTGTAAGATCGGCTGGAGGGGGTGGCCATAGAAGCAGTAATAAAGGACAGAAGCCGACTCATGAAAGAACACTTGTCGGGAGAACACAATTCATGGAACCCAGGGAAATGGATTGCCTTGGAGGAAAGACTGGAAGTCGGCCTCTCCTTGTCTGTTGAAGAAACAGAAGTTGGCGGGAGCCTAGAGGTAAGTTCCAAGGAAGCAGCTGAAGGCGCGATGGTGGAAGCGACCGGAATGACTGATGTCGCAGGGGAAGCGTCCGGGGTTCCAGTGGGGGAGCCTGTGAGTGAGGTCGGCCATCCCGCAATTCCTACCGACTCTACCGAGCATATTGATAGGCCGGTAGATTGATTAAAACGTAGTCTATTTTGTAATGTGGTCCTTTTATTAAGAATGCTTGTTGTTCTTCAACTCTGAACGAACTATTACACAGATTTATGAACATAAGTTTTCTTTTTTTGTCGTCTGAAGACTTTTTTTGTATTATGATATGATTATTTCTACTAACTGAGGAAATGAATGGAAAAATCATGTTTTATTAATTCCAAAATCGTAAAGAGCATCAGACATCTTCCACACAATAACGAGCTGAACGCTTTATTTCTCGTAGGCGGCAATGTCGCCTCTAAGATCATCGGTAAAACTTCTTGAGGTGGAGGGCATTCCAGCTGTTCTGGACTCGACTCCCATCTTCTTTCTCCAACTTGTAGGCTCCGTGGCCCACTATTTTTTTGATGATGTATGGGCCTTCCCAAGTGGGTCCCAGTTTTCCCTCATTGACTTCCTTTGTATTTTGGAAGACTCGTCGAAGAACCCAATCACCTTCCTCAAAGGTTCTAAATCTTACGTTCTTGTTGAAGTATTTACACATCTTCTGCCGATGTACCGCGAGTCTTCTAGATGCATTCTCTCTCAATTCTTCAATGGTGTCGAGTGTCTCCGTCATGAGTTTCTGGTTTGTTTCTACACCAGCCCATTGGTACCGAGGCGACGGTACTCCAATATCGGTTGGTATGACAGCTTCTGCCCCAAAGGTCATGGAGAAAGGTGTTTCTCCGGTTGAGGTCCTGACTGTCGTACGAAAAGCCTATAGAACTCCTGGGAGTTTGTCTGCCCACATTCCTTTGGCCTTTTCTAACCTCTTCTTCAACGTGTTCATCAAAATTTTGTTAGAAGATTCAGCTTGCCCGTTCTCTTGTGGATAGCGAGGAGTAGAAAATCTGAGTCTGATCCCCCATGTCTTGCAGAAATCCTGGAAGCGATGACTGATGAACTGTGACCCATTATCTGTGACAATCTCCCTCGGTATGCCGAAGCGACAAATGATATTCTTCCAGACGAATCCTTGTACCTCCCGATCTCTTACCCTAGCATGATCCGTAAATTTCTACATAAACTAGACACATAGATCTAGCTTCTGTAAAAAATTCAGCTCCAAAAACATTAAGATGAATTTTATGGAATTTTTCTAATGTGACATGTATGCAGAAAACGCACATCTGAACATGTTGTAGAAAAATGGCTCTAGAAAAAGTTCTATATATCGGAATTGTGTTCCGTTTGAACCGTAGAAAACTAGAGACACATATATATCTAATGGTATATTATTTGAAGTTTAATTCAACCATTTGATAGTTTTTAGAAGATTATTTACCGATGCACTTGTGCATGAAGTTCATTTTGGTGCAAATAAAATGCAAATGATTCTTTTAGCATTCTAAGCCATTTTAAATGCAAGTGATGCAAAATGTATGATTCCTAAGAGCTTTGAAACATTTGAATAAACTCACTTATAATTATATTAAGCTCTTAATCATTTTCTTCGTTTTGCCGCTAGTCTTCACATTCTCGCTCTTCACCCCATATGCTTCGACACTTTGTGTATTGCTTCGTGTTCGTACGTCGAAGACTTCTTTCATGTTGACGTCATCAAAATCCATTTATGCGACCAAATCGCCAACACCCTTGACCCGACCCGATCCTATACAAATTTATTATTTTTCTAAAATGTTTATTATTTTTCTAAAATAGTTATTAGTATTTTTAAAGTTTTTACTATTATTTCATTTATTTATTATTTTTTTGTATTAAAACTTTATATATATATATGATATTTTTGGGATATAAAATAACTAATATTTATATTTTAAAATAATTAATTCATCTAAAAAAATTATTAGTTTTTTAAAAATGACCCGACGACCCGACCCGGCCCGATTTTCCCTTGACCCGACCCGATCGGGTCTAACAAAATTTCAAAAAACCCGACCCGTGAACACCCCTAACTGTAGCTATAACACTGTTTATAATAAAATTAAAATCAAATGTAAGAAAAGTGTATATATTTTTACCACTCTTTTATCTACTTGAATGGTTTAGTCATTAAGAGCCACTTTATAAGTTTTACTTGTTTTTAAATTTATTTTGTAGTTTCGGAAATATTATTTGCTCATATAAATTAATACAACAAGATCAAACCAATCTAGTTTAGCAATGCAAAAATGATAGTTGCACAAAAATTAATATAAAAAATAGTACAAAAAACACTAAAATTATTTTAGTTAAATCTTGTTTATCATTTAATGTATTTGTGTTTTCAAGGGGCGTGACTTGGTGTTGTAGGGCTCATTGTGGTATTGCCATCATCTCTTTTACTATTAGAGCTCGTTGTGCCACTTGCTATATCCTTAAAAGTGTAGGTCCGTATTTTTCCTTGCACCACGAAGATCATCTCATCAATTGGGTCACCTTCCCGAAGAATGTGTGTGTGATCAGAGAAGAAACCTGGTTTTACACAATCGCACAGAGCATCCAATGTTTCTTCATTTAGCATCATGCACTCTTGTACCTTCGTTAACACATCATTCTCGGATCAGGTTCATATGGATAATTTATCTTCTGAATACACGGAAAAGTACTAGTACTTTGTCGTGTGACCTGAGCCTGACTGATATATAATCAAATTAAGGAACTCTAGAGCGACAAAAAGGAACTCACTTTCTTCAGCAAAGGCCAGCAAAGTTCGCGCTTTATTTTCCTTCCGAGTTCTTTAGGAAGATTATTAAGTAAACTTTCTACATCAATGTTATTTGTTTTTCGCCGTATGTATGACTTTTATTTCTTCACCTGTTGCTGGAGATCCTTGGAGAGCTTTTGGAAGGGCTCCCACTCCTCTATCTCTCGAGGCTTCTTTGTCATCTCCTTTAATCTAACGGCCCTCGATAGTAGATATGTCTGTTTGAAAACGACCATATTTCATGAAAATAAAACTTCATATTGTGGTTCAATTCTAGCATATTGTGGACAACAGGACCTGGGCGACGCCGTTCTAGGCTCGCGGCACTAGTTGGGAAGTACGAAATAACATGGAGTCGCCACCCGGTGTGAACCGGGACAAAGATTTAAGGCCGCACTCACCCCTCGCAAGGGAAGACCTCAAACCGTTGGGTTCGGAATGGTCCCTTACTTATGTCACTTGTAATGAAAGGATTTATGTAATAATTTAACCAGGCTTAAATAACATTTATTTCCGAAAATATCATGCTTCTAAATTCCTATGCATACATCAACAAGTTCATCACAACATGCAACATCACATGGCAATCTCATGAACATATTTCAATCCTATGATATGGAAAACTAAGAACAACCTAATCATGCTTGAGTACTATCTCATGAACCTATTAACCAAATAACATGCTAACAGCCTAATCATGCTTGAATACAATCCCAAGAACACATAGAATGGATAAATGCAGGGATACAAATAATATGGTTGGCTATATAACACAAGAAAGATCAACCAAGAGACAATTATGCATGAATATGATAAGACAGACTCAGTTCAGTGTGTGCGCATTCGTGTAGCGTTCGTAAACGCGTTCGAACGGTAAACAGAAGGTTCGCGTTCGTATGGCGTTTGATAACGCGTTCGAACGGAAATGAAACAGAATGCTCGCGTTCGTATGGCGTTTGATAACGCGTTCGAACGGAAATGAAACAGAATGCTCACGTTCGTATGGCGTTCGTAAACGCGTTCGAACGGAAATGAGACCTGATGCATGATAAGGCAAAAATGCATGCGCGTTCGAGTTGCGTTCGTAAACGCGTTCGAACGGGAACAGACCTGATGCATGAAATGGGACGCAATACATAAACAACAAAATAAAGGGGCGCGGCGAAGTACTGCCGTAAAGGTGGCCTTTTGGGGGCTCTTGATCTCTCAAAGAGAGGACCTTTAGACCAACATACTAAGCCCATGCGCGTCACATCACATCATGCATACAAACATAAAGACAATCATACTATTCTAAGTATGTCTGATTGAACGTGTCTTGCATCCAACCGAACACACATCAACCGGCGCGGCAAAGCATCGTGGTAAAGGGCTTTAGCCCCTCCCCATAGGGGATCTCACATCGCACTTACTAAACCCATGCGCTCGGTTGAATCATGCATACGAAAATAAAGACAATCATATCAAACTAGGTATGCTCGATTGAACGTATCTCGCATTCAACCGAACACACATCAATCGGTGCGGCAAAGCGTCGTGGTGAAGGATTTTAACCCCTCTAATTAGGGAACCTTTCATCGCACTTACTAAGCCCATGCACTCGATCATATCATACGGGAATAAGCAACATACAGAATTTAAATGACAAGAAATAAATAAACCAAAGCAACGCCACACAAGAGAAGGTGCCGTTTACTCAAGTGGTACTTGGAGTTGTGTCCCATGTACAGACCGCACTACCGTCCATTCGGATTCGGCTACGGAATTTACGTCTGGGTTTCCATCCTATATACCCCAAGAGACGACACTCTTCCATTTCATTCAAGCCACAACATGCATCCATAAACGACTCTCATGCGAATAGAATTCAATAATAATAAAAATAAACGAATATAAACTAATGAAAAGGTACCCTTAGGTCTAACCTTTTAAATCACCTCTCGGATGTACGGTACATGATCGTCGGAAGGGTGGATGCTCCGCAACTCTCCCGGTTCACTGGTTCACTGTTCTCATTCGTTGTCTTACTGTTTTGAGTCGTCGTTCTCCGTCTTTTGCTATTGTTTCCTTGTGGTTTCGCTGCCGTTTCCTCTTTATCTTTTGCTTACTGTTTTTGGGTGTGTTCCTCCTGTAATTTTTATGTGTGTTGTGTATGAGTTAGGGGCTAGCTAGCTAGGGACTATGGACTAGGGTTGAGAAGGTTGGTGAAGGGTTCTTTTTATAGGCAAAGGGTTAGGTTTGACAAGGAAAGGGATTTGATTTGGTGTTGGATAAGGGAAGCAAGAGATTTGATTTGGTTTGGTTAAGGGAAGTCAAAGATTGAGGGGGGACAAATCTTGGCTAGATAGGGAAGGTTGAATATTGATTGGCTTGGTTTAGGAATACAATATTTTAAGTTTGGGAATAATCTTATTAGATTGGGAATATAATTGGTTGATTGATTTTAATTTAGGCATGATTTTAGTTTAAGTTGGTAATTGTTTATTTTATGTTTTATTTAATTATTTAATTAATTTAATTATTATCTTATTTAGTTAATGTTTTAATTAATATTTATTTATTTAAATTGGGATGTGTTTTATGGGCTTTGGGGGGCTAATTGGGCTGGATGTGAGGCTAGCAGCAAAACCAGAATTACCGACACCGTTCGAACGCTTCCTCGAACGCGGCACGAACGCCCGCAATCCGTTTGACGTTCGAACGTAAACACGAACGTAGCACGAACGAAAACAGTGAACCTTGTTTATTCTGAATTTCCCCTTCCGATGTCCGTTTCCCGTGACCTCCGTGACTTAAAAGGTAGTGTCTCCAAAATGAGACTCATCATAGGTACCTCCGTGAGTCGTGAAGACTCGTATAGACTTGTAGTTGTTTATAGCGGATAAACACAGAACGACTCATCTAAGATTCTTAATGGATGGTACACCAACGTCAATAAGAATCTTCTCGGATTGAGTAGCATAAGTGATTCTTCGACTTGAGATACCACAGTGGGCACATGAGACATCTTTAACACTTAAGTGACAGTTACGTCACCGATCTATTTATA